>JAAEAF010004527.1:0-66946 GCA_011037195.1 Triatoma infestans | reverse complement strand
CCCTCTGCCCCACCTCCTCACACATCGACCCCATATCTTTCACCTCCACCCTTACTTCCTCCATCTTCCCCGTCTCCTGTCTCCTTTCCTGCTCTAACACCTGTGGCACACACTGTATGCCCGCGTGAACACTATTTACCGTCCCTCACAGGATATACATTTTCTGGATGGCTAATAGGGACATTCTTTCCCTCTTTCCCTTTCCCTCACGGTACTAGCTACCCCTTACAGGGTATACCAGTCCCCCCGTGCAAGCACGGAGTCGTTTTACAAGAGAAGGATGTCACTACCACGAGAGGCTGGAGTCAAGGCCTTACCGTGGTAGAAGTGCCTCCCGGGCACTCCCCCGCTTGACCCATTTAAGGGTAGGTTGAGATACGCTCAACCAGCGCGCAGAGTGATCCCACAAAGTGGTCACACCCCACTACCGGAAGCTAGAGAAGGCACTCTAGCAGGCTCCGGTGGACCGCGCACATCTAGCAGGTGCACTTCCAGCTACGGTCTGGCACCGGGGTTAAATTTATATTGCGAGTCTCCTCCCGCTCAACTCATAACCGAAGTCATTGGAGTTGTTGGTTAAACCACGACCACTACGAGTCCGACCTCAATCGCAAGCAATTGGGCTTGGAACTTTGGCGCTTGCGCCCGTAGTTCAGTATTTCATGCTCATCAACAGACACGGTGTGACTTATCGCACACAACGCCTGCTAACAAGCACATTTTCCTTCACATCCAACATGTCCTTCAGATTTCCTCCAATACTCTTACATTCCTCTTCCGTTCCTTTTATGTGCCCCTGCACACTGCTCCAACTCTCTATTATCCTCTTCTGCTCTTCCAACAATTTCTTCATGTAGTTCTCCATTCGCTCATTTTCCTTCTTAACTTTCTCCATGGCCATCCTACTTTCTTCCTTTACACCAATCATCAATCTACCTTCTAACTCGCTGAATCTTTTATCCATTTCTCCTACCTCATTCACACACACACACTCTTCACTTTTTGTTCAACTTTCAGCACCCTGTCAAACATTCTCACCATTCTCACGAAATCGCCCACCAGTTCACTCTGCGCATCCATAATCCTCCCCAGATGCCTCTCAAACACCGCCAAAATTCTTATACACATATCCCTTCAGGTCATTAACCGCCTCAGACACCCTCTTGTTACACCCTTTCACACGACTTTCCATGTCCAAAACACATTCCATGTCCTCTTTTTCTTTCCCACATTCGCTCTTTCCCTCACCTTTGCCCACCTCTTTTACTCCCCTTACAGCCTCTTTCTCACCTTCCATTCTTTTCCCATCCAATGCAAACACAGCCACTTATATTTAAAAATAATTAAAGTAACTAGATATAAGTAATAATAATATATACTAATAAAACGAGGAGTTAGATGTAATAAATAAAATTAAATTAAAATTAAAATAAAATTTAACTATAGTAAATGAAAAGAAATAGAAGTAGAAATAAAAAGAAATAGAGATAGAAATAAAAAGAAATAGAAATAGAAATAAAAGGAATGGAAATAGAAATAAAAAGAAATAGAGTATAAGATAGCTGCTAGCCAGGAAAAACCCTAGCTGGCCCCACCACAGCGTAGTACCGTTAGGCGGCTTCCCCCTCTCGTCAAAGCTGGAAACTTTCTCTTTCCACTAGACTTGTTGAAATAATTATTTAAATAATTTAATTAATTATTTCACCAACTTCTAGTTGTCAGAAAGCAACCAAACTTCGTATAAATGTTCAAAACACTCACCTCGATCTCTCTTCAAAATTTGAACCTCTTCCGACGTCTTCTTCCTGTCCAAAAAGCAGTTCAAACACAGAGCCTTTCACCAACGATGTGCACACTACAACAGTCAGTAAGCGACTCCCGGCTAATAGGGACATGTTGTTATGAGGGAATGGAAGAAGGCGGAACTATTCCCGAAGGCAAACCAGCCAACTTCCTCCCACAAAACAGATCATTGGGACTCTACCATCATCACTGCAAATCCTCGACCACCACGAAACCTTTCCGCAGCTCGTGAGCACGGAGACTGAGCTCCGCCGGGCTGACTCACGATCCCATGGTACCATTTCATAGAGGGAACAAGTCCCCTACTTAAAGGCCAGAATGGTCACTGGCCCGGACATGTACAAGAAAATCCTGAACCTGCCCTACGGTTTTACCACATCCTCCTGACACCAGCTTGGACTTACCATGTCATTCCAGATGCAGTGGGTTTTCCGTACCCGACCCAAGACAGCGTAACATCCCCCCACCCAACCGATACCGTACCCTACCTACTCCCCCTCTAAATCTCGCAACTCTTTAGCCTCCAATATCCTTCGTGCAAAAAGCGCAAACTCACCGAAACCTTTTTCACTCACCATTCGTTCCCTTTCAAACTCTAAACCTAACGACCGCAACTTCTCCACAAACTCATTCCTAATGCCACTCCACAGGTCACACTCAATCAACACATGCTCTACACTTTCCTCACTAGCACCACATCTACATTCACCACTCTCACATAACCCCAATGAATGCAATTTACTCCTAAAGTTACCATGGCCACCAACCAACTGAGTCACGTAATAATCCGGCTCCACCCATGGTGACCTAACGCGCTCCATCACATTACTCCACCATCCATACGTCTATCTTCCCTTACTAGGCTAATAGGGACAAAAAAATTCAAAATTCAGCACACTCCTGGCCACCGTACCTAGCGCTTAGCGCCAAAACCGGTGCCTATGGTCACTTAGCCTTGCCTACTATGTAGGCAAGTTTGGCTAATAGGGACATGTTGTTGTGAGGGAATGGAAGAAGGCGGAACTATTCCCGGCCAACTTCCCCCCACAAAACAGATCATTGGGACTCTACCATCATCACTGCAAATCCTCGACCGCCACGAAACCTTTCCGCAGCTCGTGAGCACGGAGACAGAACTCCACCGGGCTAACTCACGATCCAATGGTACCATTTCATAGAGGGAACAAGTTCCCTACTTGAAGGCCAGAATGGTCACTGGCCCGGACATGATCAAGAAACTCCTGAACTTGCCCTACGGTTTTACCACATCCTCCTGACACCAGCTTGGACTTACCATGCCATTCCAGATGCAGTGGGTTTTCCGTACCCGACCCAAGACAGCGTAACATCCCCCCACCCAACCAATACCGTACCCCAACTAATCCCCCTCTAAATCACGCAACTCTTTAGCTTCCAATACTTTATGCGCAAAGAGCGCAAACTCGCCGAAGCCTCTCTCACTCACCATTCGTTCTCTTACAAACTCTAATCCTAGCAACCGCAGCTTCTCGACAAACTCGTTCCTAATATCACTCCACAAGACACACTCAAACAACACATGCTCTGCACTTTCCTCTTCCACACCACACCTACATCCCCCACTCTCACATAGTCGAAGTGAATGCAGCTTACCTCTGAAGTTTCCATGACCACCAACCAACTGAGTGACGTAATAATCAGGCTCCACCCATACCGCATTACAACGATCCAACACACTACTCCACCATCCATACGTCCATCTACCCTTACTAGACGCACTCCACCACACTTGCCACATACTGAACACCTCATCCTTCACACTCTTCTTACATCCAACCCTACCAAACAACATACCCTGCCATTCCACTTGACCATTCCTCCTAATTACACTCAGTACTCTTCTCCTTTCAACCTCCAAATCCATGGGTATTACCCCAGCGATCACCGCACACGCATCCCCAGACAACGCTCTATAACCTCTTATCATACTCAGCAACACTCTTCTCTGTACACACAACAATTTCGCTTTACCTTTCACATCCAATCGATCCACCCATGCTCCAGCAGCGTACGCCACTATCGCCACATACATTCCCTCATATATACTCCTTAATAACTCATACCTCACTCTACTCCTCCTTACCACTCTCATCACCGACATCATCTTATCCCTAGCCTTCTTCGTCCCCTCTTCCACGTGAGCAGCAATATACAAACGCCTACTCCACGTTACTCCCAGATACTTTACTTGCTTCACCGCCTTCAAAACCTGACTACCCATCTTCACTCGTGGCTGCCTATCCTCCGACAATATTCCTTTCAACATCATTGTCACGGTCTTATCACTAGACAACTTCATCTTGCTGACTACACACCATTGACTAATCTTATCCATAACCACACCACCTCTTTCTTCCAACTCCTTCCTGGAATTACCCCACACAAGCACCGCACCATCATCCGCATACACAACAACCTCACATCCTTCCACTCTATCGATCTCACCTATAAACTTGTCAAACACAATCTTCCATATCTGAGGACCCAGCACCGAACCCTGCGGGCATCCTCTATTCACTTTCTTACCAATCTTCCACGTGCCACATCGCATCTCGACCCACCTCCCTCTCAAATAGTCCTTCATAATCTTATATCCATCACCACTCACACCTCTTTTTCTCAGTGCCCAAAGCACTCCGGGCCACCACACTCTGTCAAACGCACCAGACATGTCCAAAAATATCCCCAATACATACTTTTCCGGTCTACCATCCACCACACTTCTCAACCGTTCAATCGCATCCTCCGTACTTCTTCCACTCATAAACCCATACTGTCTAACAGACACACTCTCGTAAAACACACTCTCCATTTTCATCGCAATCAACCTCTCTAAAATTTTCCCCAACACCGGAAGCAAGCAAATCGGCCTATATGAACCAGCCAAACCAACATCTCTCTCCTCGCCCTTCAGCAACGTAACAATAACCCCCCTTTTCCATACATTCGGAAATATCCCATACTCAAAACACGCATTGTACAATTTTAACATACTCTCTTTCAAAATCTCATAACCACACTTCACAAACTCAACCATCACACCATCCCAACCAGGACTCTTCCCACTCTTCATACCAAACACAGCCGCCCGCAACTCACTCTCTACCACCCTCATTCTTCTACTCTCCCTTCCAATTTCACGCACTCTTAATTCTTCCCTTACCCTACTATGACACTCACTCTCATCATCTTCCACATCATCCAGAATCAATGCATCCAACAACTCTCGCCCTGGCCTCTCCCAGGTCACCACATCCTCCCCTCCAACCACACTAACTACCCTCTAGACTTTACCTTTGCAACTGCTAACTTATAAGGCAAACCCCACTTACCCCTCTCCAACTCCTCCTCCACAAACTTAACCCAACTTTCCTCTCTCTTCTCTTTCACTAATCTTTTGTACTGTCCTCTAACCAACTTATACTCTCTTCCCATACATTCCTTTCTTCCCACATCCAATTCCCTCTTCAATCTCCTTCTCAAAGCAAGAACTTCCTTCTTCTTCTTCTCCAACTCTTCATCCCACCATCTGTTTCCCCTACCACCACAGCACTTCCTGGGGATTGACCCCCTTGCCGCCTCCAAAATTACCTTTCGAACCAACCCTTCCAAGACAAGTACATCCGACCTTCTTCTAACTACCACCTCTTCCATACTCAACAACAATCGCTCCAATCTATATCTATACTCACTCCTGTCCGCTCTTTTTAAACTAAACATTTCAATTTCTCCCCCCCCATTCACTCGACCTTTCGCCCTTCCTTGCACCAATTCCATCTCCATCATAATCGCCCTATGCGAACTGGATGACCAGTCTTCCAACCTCCAACTTATATCACACTAGCACTGGTCAACGTTACGTCTATATAACTCGACCCGGCAACCGTCTGATACGTTGGTCCCGCTCGCACATCATTCAAAATCCACCATCCATCCAACTCAATCACTTCTTTCCTCGCTCATCCCTACAGTCACCACCCCACAACTCAGATCTCGCATTCGCATCCATTCCTATCAGTACCCTTTCACCTCTCAACCTCCGCTTTATAATCCGTATTATCTCCAAGTATTCCTCTATATCTTTCGAATATTGACAATATAGGAGCACACATACATTCTACTTTCGTCCGGCAGCATCAACTCCACACAAACACAATGCGTATTACACAATCTCTGGACTCTCATCGCGCCTACCCTCTCATTCACAACCACTCAGCTGCCCAAGGTCTAGCGTCCGACCCATGTACTACAACCTTACTACTTGCCCCGAAACCAATCACTCTATTGTTCCATACATACGGTTCTTGAAGCAACAACACATCCACTTTCTTTTCTCTCACAATCTCTCGTACCTCAGCGGTTACGCCTCTCGCACGATCCATATTTAACTGCAAAAACCTAATCATATCTGGTACGCGCGATCACCCTATTCCGAAAAATGTCCACACAGGGACACCCACTCCACATTACTGAATGTCCCACATCCAATCCCATCCGCTTACAATTTGCGCATTCAAGCCCACCCATAACCTTAGAACACCGGGTTACATGATGTCCTTCTTCCCCACATCTCCCACACGTAACGGGTCGCCCACATAACCTACCTATGTGTCCTAACCCCTGACACTTAAAACACCTCGTCACCCCCACAAATTCCCTAACTCGGCAACATCTCAACCCAACGTACAGTCTCCCTTCCCTGACTAACCTTCCAAAAACCTCCGGTTCCACCTGAGCCACCCACGAAACCGTATTCCTCCCCCGCGCACCCGTCCTATGTCTTAGTTTAAAAACTTTCCCGACATCCTCCTCCCGAACCTCGCCAAATACCCTGCCATTTTTTCTCCACACCGACCTAATTATATCCCCCTCCGCCAAATCCGAATCTATATCGTGAATCACGACCTGAGGACTTAACAAGTTCGGTGCACCATCCACCCCGAACCCAGGCTCCTCTATCTTCGGCAAACCCCGCAACTTCTCCAAGACCACACCATCATAGACTTCAATAACGAAGTCCCGCCCCTGCCTCCTGAGCGATTTCACTCTTATCTCCCCCTCTTTCGGGTCCAGGCATTTCACCAACTCTTCCCTTGCTTCCATTCTTCCTTCCTTCCCAGTACTCTCAATGACCACCAGAGGCCCCCTCTTCTTTCTTCCTCTTTAAAGTTACTACCTAGAACTTAAAAATTTTTTATGTATATGAATATTTGTTTTATTTATTATTCTATTTTTTTGGTTTAAATTATTATAATACTTTAACCCATTGAATTGGTTTTTATTTTTTTCTAAATTTGAACTAATTATGGTGGTTCTGGAATCTGGTTTTCCGTATGGGTTTTTTATGTTAATTTTAGCTATCTTTGAACTTTTTATGTTTGTACTATGTGTTTTTAAGTTAATTATATTTGGTGAGTGTATTGTAATTAGGTTTTTTATTTTATCTGCTGTTACTGGTATACTGTTTTTTAGTTTTTCAAAGATGTCATTATTTTCTTTTTTTATTTTTTGCGAATGCCAATAAGTTTGTTTTATTTCCTTCTTTATTAATTGTACTGCTAATTTATTAAAAAAATCTTTATTCTTTTTTTGTTGTAAGAAAGCTTTATTAAAATTATTCTCAAGGTTGATTAGTGGCTTCAATATGAAGTTGGGTATTGTGAGGTTATTCATGCTTTGCTTTAACGAATTTAGTTTACTTATTATATTAGTTCTTTTTATGGAGTTTTTGTAATATGTTATAATATATTTCTTATTTTGGTTACTAATTTTTGGACTCACATTACTTATTGTTGTGAATATCTCCTTTTTAAATATCTTCCTTATTTTATCTAATTCCTTGTATGGTTCGAGTGGTTCTACCATATTGATTAGTTCCAACCCATCCAATCATCTAACAGGGTTGGGGTACTTGATATTCCGCCACCCCTCAAACCAACCTATTCTAACCTAACCTAAACTATCCTAACACAAGAACCCCTATACCCCAATTTACAAATCATCTCCCTACACAAAGTCCTAAATCCTGCCCATCGGTCTTTGTGCTCCCAAAACCCAATATTTTCCTCCCAACCTAATACCGTCCTCCCCAAATCCCAACTAACCACAAATCTTTCCCTATTGGCCAAGACACACCTAAATACCTTATGCTCCGTTGTATCGGGATTCCCGCAACCTCCACAAATATTCTCCCCAAGCCCCATGCCCTGTCACCACCTGCGCAGTCCAATGATCAATATCCATCCAATCCCAGCCCATCCCCGCCTTCACGTCTCTAATTACATCCCACACTTTCCTTCCATTGATCGCCGTATCCCATTGTCTTTGCCACTTATCCATCAAATAAGCTTCTATTCTCTTATACATCACATCCATCCCCAGGGATTCCATCTCATCCTCTTCCACAGTTCTCTCATCCAGCTGGAATTCCTTTCTTCGTCTCATAAAATACCTCAACGCAGCCCTCTCTATCAACAATTCCACCGGTAACACCCCTACCAATACCGGCAGTGCTTCCAAAGGCAGGGTTCTGTAACCCCCTATTATCGTCAACAGTACCTGCCTCTGCGCAACCTCCATTCTTTTTCTCACCTGCTCTACCATCCGTTTCAATGTGAAGGGCGCCCCGTATCTTCACTCACTTTCTACCAACGCCATAAATAAAGTACTCAGATCCAGATAGAAGAACATTAATGTTTGGATGGTATATTGCTGGAGGTTCTTTGTTGAGTTATGAATTTTAACTAAAATATTTAGAAAAAATTGTTTTGTTCACCTTGGTCGTTATTAGTTAGTTTTTTTATTTGATTTATTTCCTAAGTGTTACTTTAAGTGCTAGTTTAAATGAAATACTTCGTACTGTCATTTTCATCTTTATTGTTCCTTTAAGGTGTGTGTGTGTGTTTGTGTTATAATTAGACATCATGCTCTGCTCTTGAAGCGCACTACATTAAATTATGTGTGTGTGTTTGTGTTATCATGAATATTGAAGGAACCAAAAAAAAAAAGAAACTAAATCGTTTGTACACAATATCTCCACTGGGCAAAAAAGTCTGAACACCATGGATTCATTTTATGAATTAATTTTATTTTCTTGATACAGATTATTTTCGTAAATATTTTGTAAAAATTATGACGTGTGATGTAAAATAAAAGATTCTTGTTATGAAATTACACATTAGTTTTCCACCGAAAAAGAGTTGTTTGTATAATGCTAATAACCATAAGAATAAAATGCAGTTAGGGTGTTCAGTCTTCTAGGCCCAGTATAGAAGAATTTATGTTCTACTCCATTATGTTTATACTTGTAATTGTTATTAAGTATTTATTTAGTTTTCCGAGTTTTAGATATGTGCAGTTTAAAAAATATTTTGTTTTGGAATTGATTTTAGTATTTGTTTTTTGTGCCACACTGATGTATCATTTATCCGTCACACTACTCCTAAATGTGTTTACCATGAACATAGTATATTTCATTGCATGTAGAAAGATAAAATATAGAACTTTAGAAAACATTAACCGTTTGAATATAGACCTTTGTTAAAATTAAATACTATAATGCAAATCGTTGAAAAAATTAGTTAGAATGTAGAACGTTAGTTAACATAAAATTAACGTAGACCTTTGTAAAAATTCATGGTTAGAGTGTAGAACTTTAGAAAACAAAATATTACAATGTAGACCTTTGTTAAACTATGATTTTAACTAAAATATTTAGAGGAAACTAAATACACGTTTATTTTTAATTTTATTTATTTCCGGAATGTTATTAAGTCTGTTCAGTTAGGACCTTTGTACATAATAAATGTTGGATTTTAGACTTTTGTCAAACTTTAGGGTTAGAATGTAGAAGTTTAGAAAACTTGAAATATTGTAGAAGATAAGAAAAAAATTAGTTGGCTGAGTACAAAGAAAACATTTTTTATTTTTACAGTCTATACGATCTTTGTGACACGTTTAGTGTGTTTCCTCAGGTACAACATAAACAAAAAATACGAAATACAGAAAATTGTGTGATAAAAACAAGGGCATTTTAGAATTAAAAATATTTAATAGGTATTATACTGTTAAGGACGAATGGAGAGTTAAATGATGGAGGAGGTTATTGTTTGGTTATGAAGTAAGGTGTACTTGCAAAGATAACACAGAAGGGAAAGCTTACAAGGTGAGGGGGCTTCTTTTGAGGAAGCGGATTCTATTGTAAAAATTGATTAAAATTATAATATTGACCTATGGTGAGAATTGAAGATCAGGTGTAGAACTTTGGAAAATGGTAAATATTAGAGTGTAGAACTTTAGAAAACATAAAATATTATAATGTTCTTCTTTGTACAAATTAAAAATTAGAATGTAGTAGAACCTCGTAAAATAAAGCAATAGAATGTAGTCCTCTGGTAAAATTAGAGGTTAGAACATAGAACTTTGTTAAACGCACAATATTAGAATGTGGACCTTGGTTAAGCTACGAGTTTTAATTAAAATATTTAGAAGATAGTGTTTTGTTCATGATTGTTGTTATTACGAGTTGTAAGTTTTGTAATTTATTTATTCAGAGTGTTACTTCAAGTGTGTTGTTTTGTATTTTATTTATTCCCTAAAAAAATATTTCTAAAAGATATGTAAATTATGTTTTATTCGATTATGTTTAGCATTCTAATGGTTTTTAAGTTTTTATTTCACTTTGTGAGTTTCAAATATGTGCAGTTGAGAAAGTATTTTGTTTTGCCATTATTTTGCTTATTTAATTACCTGCGACCAAACATATCTTTTGTGTTTACATTTTTATCTTAGTTTCATTTGCCTCTCTAATGTAATATTTATCTGGCGCAGAACCCCTGTGAAGTGTTTAACACTAAATACAGTATATTTTATTTCATGTTTTTACGTGGACATTCCAAGGTAATTACCAGTTACAGTGGTTGTCCTGAAGTTCATAAATACAATATAATAAACAGGAAAATACACAGAATATTTATGGCAGGTGGTATCGGAACCAGTTTTATTTATATTTAATAAATATTACACAAAAATTAGTACGTACAGTTGTTAATTAATACTGGGGGTTATGTACACATAGCAGCACATACTTGGTGACCAGCAACACATGTAGATCTTTGTTTAAAATTAAAGGATAGAATGCAGATATTTAGTAAATATGACATGTTAAAATGTATAACTATGAAATGATTGAAGATTAGAAAGTAGAATATTGGAAAACATAAAATATTAGAATGTAGAACTTTGTTAAAATCATCATAGAATCAATGTTTTTTTCTAAAATAAGCCATTTTTTTTTTTTTTTATGGATGCAATCATTTAGTTTTCATTTTATATAAAATACATTAATAATTTTGTGATGAGAAATGGTTCATGGAATTATTTTGTCATCTTTGTTGATAAACATTGAAAAAAAAAAGATTGTTAACATGTATAAATAAGGTACTCAGATCCAGATAGAAGAACATTAATGTTTGGATGGTATATTGCTTGTTAAACGTCCAAATTACTATTCATTTGATAGAAATGAAGCTATGAAAGTGAAAAATTGCCAACGGTTTCAAATTGGTGGCGGCAATGTTATCGTCTGGAGGTGCATGAGTGCTAAAGGAGTGGTAAGTTGCATCTAATTGGTGGTAATATGAATCAATACAGGTACTATAATATATAAAGGAAAAATTTAAGCGGAGAGTGCGAAAGAAATCAACAAGATAATGATCCTAACTGCATTAAAAGGACTCAGGAATGGCTATTGCATAAAGAACCTCGTCGCCTGAAACCAATCGCCCGATCTAAATACCATTGAGCACCTATTGGAGAAAATCAATCAAAATGGGGGATTCGGAACCGAGAAGAATTAAAAAAGGTTGTTATGGAAAAATGGCTTAAAATTCCTGTAGAAATGACATCAAAGTTAGTTGGATACATATGTAAATCTGGAAATAAAATGCATGCATTATGTTCCATTCGATTATGTTTATACTTTTAATTGTTAAGTTTTTATTTTCCCAGGTTATAAATTTGTGCAGTTCAGAATGTACTTTTGTGTGCAATTGATTTTTGTGTTTGTTTTCTGTGCTCTCTGATGTATTATTTATCTGGTATAGAACCCCTGTAATGTGTTTTACACTAAATACACTATATTTCATTTCATATAGAACTTTGTTAAAAAATTAAGGATAGAATGTAGACCATTGGAATATGTTAAAATGTGGAACTTTGGTAAACATAAAAATTTAGAATGTAGACATCTGTAAAAATTCAAGGTTAGAATGTAGTACTTCATGAAACATAAAATATTAAAAGGTACACCTTTTTCAAGATTATAGACTTGAATGTAGAACTTTGAAAAACATGAAATATTAAAATGAGGTTCTTTGTTGAGTTATGAATTTTAACTAAAATATTTAGAAAAAATTGTTTTGTTCACCTTGGTCGTTATTAGTAAGTTTTTTTATTTGATGTATTTCTTAAGTGTTACTTTAAGAGCTAGTTTAAGCTTAGAAAATACTTCGTACTGTCATTTTCATCTTTATTGTTCCTATAAGGTGTGTGTGTGTGTTTGTGTTTTAATTAGACATCATGCTCTGCTCTTGAAGCGCACTACATTAAATTATGTGTGTGTGTTTGTGTTATCATGAATATTGAAGGAACCAAAAAAAAAAAGAAACTAAATCGTTTGTACACAATATCTCCACTGGGCAAAAAGTCTGAACACCATGGATTCATTTTATGAATTAATTTTATTTTCTTGATATAGATTATTTTCGCAAATATTTTGTAAAAATTATGACGTGTGATGTAAAATAAAAGATACTTGTTATGAAATTACACATTAGTTTTCCACCGAAAAAGAGTTTTTTGTATAATGCTAATAACCATAATAATAAAATGCAGTTAGGGTGTTCAGACTTCTAGGCCCAGTATAGAAGAATTTATGTTCTACTCCATTATGTTTATACTTGTAATTGTTATTAAGTATTTATTTAGTTTTCCGAGTTTTGGATATGTGCAGTTTAAAAAATATTTTGTTTTACAATTGATTTTAGTATTTGTTTTTTGTGCCACACTGATGTATCATTTATCCGTCACACTACTCCTAAATGTGTTTACCATGAACATAGTATATTTCATTGCATGTAGAAAGATAAAATATAGAACTTTAGAAAACATTAACCGTTTGAATATAGACCTTTGTTAAAATTAAATACTATAATGCAAATCGTTGAAAAAATTAGTTAGAACGTAGAACTTTAGTTAACTTAAAATTAACGTAGACCTTTGCAAAAATTCATGGTTAGAGTGTCGAACTTTAGAAAACAAAATATTACAATGTAGACCTTTGTTAAACTATGATTTTAACTAAAATATTTAGAGGAAACTAAATACACTTTTGTTTTTAATTTTATTTATTTCCGGAATGTTATTTGAGTCTGTTCAGTTAGGGCCTTTGTACATAATAAATGTTGGATTTTAGACTTTAGTCAAACTTTAGGGTTAGAATGTAAAAGTTTAGAAAACTTGAAATATTGTAAAAGATAAGAAAAAAATTAGTTGGCTGAGGGCAAAGAAAACTTTTTTTATTTTTACAGTCTATTCGATTTTGTGACACGTTTAGTGTGTTTCCTCAGGTACAACATAAATAAAAAATACGAAATGCAGAAAATTGTGTGATAAAAACAAGGGCATTTTAGAATTAAAAATATTTAAAATGTATTATACTGTTAAGGACTAATGGAGAGTTAAATGATGGAGGAGGTTATTTGTTTGGTTATGAAGTAAGGTGTACTTGCAAAGATAACACAGAAAGGAAAGCTTACAAAGTGAGGGGGCTTCTTTTGAGGAAGCGGATTCTATTGTAAAAATTGATTAAAATTATAATATAGACCTATGTGAGAATTGAAGATCAGGTGTAGAACTTTGGAAAATGGTAAATATTAGAGTGTAGAACTTTAGAAAACATAAAATATTATAATGTTCTTCTTTGTACAAATTAAAAATTAGAATGTAGTAGAACCTCGTAAAATAAAGCAATAGAATGTAGACCTCTGGTAAAATTAGAGGTTAGAACATAGAACTTTGTTAAACGCACAATATTAGAATGTGGACCTTGGTTAAGCTACGAGTTTTAATTAAAACATTTAGAAGATAGTGTTTTGTTCATGATTGTTGTTATTACGAGTTGTAAGTTTTGTAATTTATTTATTCAGAGTGTTACTTCAAGTGTGTTGTTTTGTATTTTATTTATTCCCTCAAAAATATTTCTAAAAGATATGTAAATTATGTTTTATTCGATTATGTTTAGCATTCTAATGGTTTTTAAGTTTTTATTTCACTTTGTGAGTTTCAAATATGTGCAGTTGAGAAAGTATTTTGTTTTGCCATTATTTTGCTTATTTAATTACCTGCGACCAAACATATCTTTTGTGTTTACATTTTTATCTTAGTTTCATTTGCCTCTCTAATGTAATATTTATCTGGCGCAGAACCCCTGTGAAGTGTTTAACACTAAATACAGTATATTTTATTTCATGTTTTTACGTGGACATTCCAAGGTAATTACCAGTTACAGTGGTTGTCCTGAAGTTCATAAATACAATATAATAAACAGGAAAATACACAGAATATTTATGGCAGGTGGTATCGGAACCAGTTTTATTTATATTTAATAAATATTACACAAAAATTAGTACGTACTTTTTATACGTTAATTAATACTGAAGGTTATGTACACATAGCAACACATACTTGGTGACCAGCAACACATGTAGATCTTTGTTTAAAATTAAAGGATAGAATGCAGATATTTAGAAAATATGACATGTTAAAATGTATAACTATGAAATGATTGAAGATTAGAAAGTAGAATATTAGAAAACATAAAATATTAGAATGTAGAACTTTGTTAAAATTAAAGGTTAGAATGTAGAACCTTGGAAAATGTTAAATGCTACTATATAGAACTTGGGAAAACAAACTATTAGCATGTTGACGTTTGTAAAAATTCCATGTTAGAATGTAGAACTTTGGAACACATAAAATATTAGAATGTAGGGCTTTGTTAAATTTTAATTATAATGTTTATGAAAAAGTGTTTAGTTCGTGTTTGTAGTTATTAGTTAGTTTTTAATTTTATTTATTTTCCCAGTGTTGATTTCATTTTGATCAGTTTAGAAACTACTTTGTACTTTGTACAATCGTTTTTCATCTTTAGTATTGCTATAAGGTACGTGAGCGTAGTGTGTATATGCGGAGTATATCATAAATATTGAAGGAAACAAAAAAATGAAATCATTTGTACTATATTTTAGTAGAATATGTACACTGGGACATAAAAAATCATCATAGAATCGAATGTTTTTTTTCTAAAATAAACCATTTTTTTTCTTATGGATGGAATCATTTAGTTTTCATTTTATATAAAATACATTAATAATTTTCTGATGAGAAATGGTTCATGGAATTATTTTGTCATCTTTGTTGATAAACATTGAAATAAAAAAAGATTGTTAACATGTATAAATAAAGTACTCAGATCCAGATAGAAGAACATTAATGTTTGGATGGTATATTGCTTGTTTAAACGTCCAAATTACAATTCATTTGATAGAAATCGCTTTAGTATATAATATTTAACCAATAAAACGAAAGTACTGAAAGCTATTCGAAAATTAATTGCGATTTTGCGAAAGAAAATGAAAAGTATTCCAAAAATGGTTAATAAAAATCCTTCTGAAGTATTTAATATAATGAATAGATCTTAGGAATCGGGATGTGCGTCTAGTAGCCCACGTTACGGACTGCCACCAACTGTGAATTCCATTCACAAACCGGAAATTCTTAAGACTACTCGAGAAGAGGCAACAACTACAAGTGCGCTACGAATCAGTCAAAACTTATCACAAAACTACTGGGTAAGTGTAACACCACAGACTGTTCGAAAGAGGTTGCGTGAATTTAATTATTATGGCTGAGTTTCAAGGAAAATGCCATTCATTAGTAAAGTAAAAAGCAAGCGCTGATTGGATTTCGTAAAAGAACACAAAACAAAATCTCCTACTTTCTGGCACTCAGTCACATTTTGGATGAGTCGAAATTTGATATTTTTGGTTCCAATGGTGGGCAAAAAGTGTGGAGAAAACGAAATGAAGCTATGAAAGTGAAAAATTGCAAACGCTTTCAAATTGGTGGCAACAAGGTTACCGTCTGGAGGTGCATGAGTGCTAAAGGAGTGGTAAGTTGCATCTAATTAGTGGTAATATGAATCAATACAAGTACACTATTATATAAAGGAAAAATTTAAGCGGAGAGTGCGAAAAAAATCAACAAGATAATGATCCTAACTGCATTAAAAGAACTCAGGAATGGCTATTGCATAAAGAACCTCGTCGCCTGAAACCAATCGCCCGATCTAAATACCGTTGAGCACCTATTGGAGAAAATCAATCAAAATGGGGAATTCGGAACCGAGAAGAATTAAAAAAGGTTGTTATGGAAAAATGGCTTAAAATTCCTGTAGAAATGACATCAAAGTTAGTTGGATACATATGTAAATCTGGAAATAAAATGCATGCATTATGTTCCATTCGATTATGTTTATACTTTTAATTGTTAAGTTTTTATTTTCCCAGGTTATAAATTTGTGCAGTTCAGAATGTACTTTTGTGTGCAATTGATTTTTGTGTTTGTTTTATGTGCTCTCTGATGTATTATTTATCTGGTATAGAACCCCTGTAATGTGTTTTACACTAAATACACTATATTTCATTTCATATAGAACTTTGTTAAAAAATTAAGGTAGAATGTAGACCATTGGAATATGTTAAAATGTGGAACTTTGGTAAACATAAAAATTTAGAATGTAGACATCTGTAAAAATTCAAGGTTAGAATGTAGTACTTTATGAAACATAAAATATTAAAAGGTACACCTTTTTCAAGATTATAGCCTTGAATGTAGAACTTTGAAAAACATGAAATATTAAAATGAGGTTCTTTGTTGAGTTATGAATTTTAACTAAAATATTTAGAAAAAATTGTTTTGTTCACCTTGGTCGTTATTAGTAAGTTTTTTTATTTGATGTATTTCTTAAGTGTTACTTTAAGAGCTAGTTTAAGCTTAGAAAATACTTCGTACTGTCATTTTCATCTTTATTGTTCCTATAAGGTGTGTGTGTGTGTTTGTGTTTTAATTAGACATCATGCTCTGCTCTTGAAGCGCACTACATTAAATTATGTGTGTGTGTTTGTGTTATCATGAATATTGAAGGAACCAAAAAAAAAAAGAAACTAAATCGTTTGTACACAATATCTCCACTGGGCAAAAAGTCTGAACACCATGGATTCATTTTATGAATTAATTTTATTTTCTTGATATAGATTATTTTCGCAAATATTTTGTAAAAATTATGACGTGTGATGTAAAATAAAAGATACTTGTTATGAAATTACACATTAGTTTTCCACCGAAAAAGAGTTTTTTGTATAATGCTAATAACCATAATAATAAAATGCAGTTAGGGTGTTCAGACTTCTAGGCCCAGTATAGAAGAATTTATGTTCTACTCCATTATGTTTATACTTGTAATTGTTATTAAGTATTTATTTAGTTTTCCGAGTTTTGGATATGTGCAGTTTAAAAAATATTTTGTTTTACAATTGATTTTAGTATTTGTTTTTTGTGCCACACTGATGTATCATTTATCCGTCACACTACTCCTAAATGTGTTTACCATGAACATAGTATATTTCATTGCATGTAGAAAGATAAAATATAGAACTTTAGAAAACATTAACCGTTTGAATATAGACCTTTGTTAAAATTAAATACTATAATGCAAATCGTTGAAAAAATTAGTTAGAATGTAGAACTTTAGTTAACTTAAAATTAACGTAGACCTTTGCAAAAATTCATGGTTAGAGTGTCGAACTTTAGAAAACAAAATATTACAATGTAGACCTTTGTTAAACTATGATTTTAACTAAAATATTTAGAGGAAACTAAATACACTTTTGTTTTTAATTTTATTTATTTCCGGAATGTTATTTGAGTCTGTTCAGTTAGGGCCTTTGTACATAATAAATGTTGGATTTAGACTTTAGTCAAACTTTAGGGTTAGAATGTAAAAGTTTAGAAAACTTGAAATATTGTAAAAGATAAGAAAAAAATTAGTTGGCTGAGGGCAAAGAAAACATTTTTTATTTTTACAGTCTATTCGATTTTGTGACACGTTTAGTGTGTTTCCTCAGGTACAACATAAATAAAAAATACGAAATACAGAAAATTGTGTGATAAAAACAAGGGCATTTTAGAATTAAAAATATTTAAAATGTATTATACTGTTAAGGACTAATGGAGAGTTAAATGATGGAGGAGGTTATTTGTTTGGTTATGAAGTAAGGTGTACTTGCAAAGATAACACAGAAAGGAAAGCTTACAAAGTGAGGGGGCTTCTTTTGAGGAAGCGGATTCTATTGTAAAAATTGATTAAAATTATAATATAGACCTATGTGAGAATTGAAGATCAGGTGTAGAACTTTGGAAAATGGTAAATAATAGAGTGTAGAACTTTAGAAAACATAAAATATTATAATGTTCTTCTTTGTACAAATTAAAAATTAGAATGTAGTAGAACCTCGTAAAATAAAGCAATAGAATGTAGACCTCTGGTAAAATTAGAGGTTAGAACATAGATCTTTGTTAAACGCACAATATTAGAATGTGGACCTTGGTTAAGCTACGAGTTTTAATTAAAATATTTAGAAGATAGTGTTTTGTTCATGATTGTTGTTATTACGAGTTGTAAGTTTTGTAATTTATTTATTCAGAGTGTTACTTCAAGTGTGTTGTTTTGTATTTTATTTATTCCCTAAAAAAATATTTCTAAAAGATATGTAAATTATGTTTTATTCGATTATGTTTACCATTCTAATGGTTTTTAAGTTTTTATTTCACTTTGTGAGTTTCAAATATGTGCAGTTGAGAAAGTACTTTGTTTTGCCATTATTTTGCTTATTTAATTACCTGCGACCAAACATATCTTTTGTGTTTACATTTTTATCTTAGTTTTATGTGCCTCTCTAATGTTATATTTATCTGGCGCAGAACCCCTGTGAAGTGTTTAACACTAAATACAGTATATTTTATTTCATGTTTTTACGTGGACATTCCAAGGTAATTACCAGTTACAGTGGTTGTCCTGAAGTTCATAAATACAATATAATAAACAGGAAAATACACAGAATATTTATGGCAGGTGGTATCGGAACCAGTTTTATTTATATTTAATAAATATTACACAAAAATTAGTACGTACAGTTGTTAATTAATACTGGGGGTTATGTACACATAGCAGCACATACTTGGTGACCAGCAACACATGTAGATCTTTGTTTAAAATTAAAGGATAGAATGCAGATATTTAGTAAATATGACATGTTAAAATGTATAACTATGAAATGATTGAAGATTAGAAAGTAGAATATTGGAAAACATAAAATATTAGAATGTAGAACTTTGTTAAAATCATCATAGAATCAATGTTTTTTTTCTAAAATAAACCATTTTTTTTCTTATGGATGGAATCATTTAGTTTTCATTTTATATAAAATACATTAATAATTTTCTGATGAGAAATGGTTCATGGAATTATTTTGTCATCTTTGTTGATAAACATTGAAATAAAAAAAGATTGTTAACATGTATAAATAAAGTACTCAGATCCAGATAGAAGAACATTAATGTTTGGATGGTATATTGCTTGTTTAAACGTCCAAATTACAATTCATTTGATAGAAATCGCTTTAGTATATAATATTTAACCAATAAAACGAAAGTACTGAAAGCTATTCGAAAATTAATTGCGATTTTGCGAAAGAAAATGAAAAGTATTCCAAAAATGGTTAATAAAAATCCTTCTGAAGTATTTAATATAATGAATAGATCTTAGGAATCGGGATGTGCGTCTAGTAGCCCACGTTACGGACTGCCACCAACTGTGAATTCCATTCACAAACCGGAAATTCTTAAGACTACTCGAGAAGAGGCAACAACTACAAGTGCGCTACGAATCAGTCAAAACTTATCACAAAACTACTGGGTAAGTGTAACACCACAGACTGTTCGAAAGAGGTTGCGTGAATTTAATTATTATGGCTGAGTTTCAAGGAAAATGCCATTCATTAGTAAAGTAAAAAGCAAGCGCTGATTGGATTTCGTAAAAGAACACAAAACAAAATCTCCTACTTTCTGGCACTCAGTCACATTTTGGATGAGTCGAAATTTGATATTTTTGGTTCCAATGGTGGGCAAAAAGTGTGGAGAAAACGAAATGAAGCTATGAAAGTGAAAAATTGCAAACGCTTTCAAATTGGTGGCAACAAGGTTACCGTCTGGAGGTGCATGAGTGCTAAAGGAGTGGTAAGTTGCATCTAATTAGTGGTAATATGAATCAATACAAGTACACTATTATATAAAGGAAAAATTTAAGCGGAGAGTGCGAAAAAAATCAACAAGATAATGATCCTAACTGCATTAAAAGAACTCAGGAATGGCTATTGCATAAAGAACCTCGTCGCCTGAAACCAATCGCCCGATCTAAATACCGTTGAGCACCTATTGGAGAAAATCAATCAAAATGGGGAATTCGGAACCGAGAAGAATTAAAAAAGGTTGTTATGGAAAAATGGCTTAAAATTCCTGTAGAAATGACATCAAAGTTAGTTGGATACATATGTAAATCTGGAAATAAAATGCATGCATTATGTTCCATTCGATTATGTTTATACTTTTAATTGTTAAGTTTTTATTTTCCCAGGTTATAAATTTGTGCAGTTCAGAATGTACTTTTGTGTGCAATTGATTTTTATGTTTGTTTTATGTGCTCTCTGATGTATTATTTATCTGGTATAGAACCCCTGTAATGTGTTTTACACTAAATACACTATATTTCATTTCATATAGAACTTTGTTAAAAAATTAAGGATAGAATGTAGACCATTGGAATATGTTAAAATGTGGAACTTTGGTAAACATAAAAATTTAGAATGTAGACATCTGTAAAAATTCAAGGTTAGAATGTAGTACTTTATGAAACATAAAATATTAAAAGGTACACCTTTTTCAAGATTATAGCCTTGAATGTAGAACTTTGAAAAACATGAAATATTAAAATGAGGTTCTTTGTTGAGTTATGAATTTTAACTAAAATATTTAGAAAAAATTGTTTTGTTCACCTTGGTCGTTATTTGTAAGTTTTTTTATTTGATTTATTTCCTAAGTGTTACTTTAAGTGCTAGTTTTAATGAAATACTTCGTACTGTCATTTTCATCTTTATTGTTCCTTTAAGGTGTGTGTGTGTGTGTGTGTGTTTGTGTTATCATGAATATTGAAGGAACCAAAAAAAAAAAGAAACTAAATCGTTTGTACACAATATCTCCACTGGGCAAAAAGTCTGAACACCATGGATTCATTTTATGAATTAATTTTATTTTCTTGATATAGATTATTTTCGTAAATATTTTGTAAAAATTATGACGTGTGATGTAAAATAAAAGATTCTTGTTATGAAATTACACATTAGTTTTCCACCGAAAAAGAGTTTTTTGTATAATGCTAATAACCATAATAATAAAATGCAGTTAGGGTGTTCAGACTTCTAGGCCCAGTATAGAAGAATTTATGTTCTACTCCATTATGTTTATACTTGTAATTGTTATTAAGTATTTATTTAGTTTTCCGAGTTTTGGATATGTGCAGTTTAAAAAATATTTTGTTTTACAATTGATTTTAGTATTTGTTTTTTGTGCCACACTGATGTATCATTTATCCGTCACACTACTCCTAAATGTGTTTACCATGAACATAGTATATTTCATTGCATGTAGAAAGATAAAATATAGAACTTTAGAAAACATTAACCGTTTGAATATAGACCTTTGTTAAAATTAAATACTATAATGCAAATCGTTGAAAAAATTAGTTAGAATGTAGAACTTTAGTTAACTTAAAATTAACGTAGACCTTTGCAAAAATTCATGGTTAGAGTGTCGAACTTTAGAAAACAAAATATTACAATGTAGACCTTTGTTAAACTATGATTTTAACTAAAATATTTAGAGGAAACTAAATACACTTTTGTTTTTAATTTTATTTATTTCCGGAATGTTATTTGAGTCTGTTCAGTTAGGGCCTTTGTACATAATAAATGTTGGATTTAGACTTTAGTCAAACTTTAGGGTTAGAATGTAAAAGTTTAGAAAACTTGAAATATTGTAAAAGATAAGAAAAAAATTAGTTGGCTGAGGGCAAAGAAAACTTTTTTTATTTTTACAGTCTATTCGATTTTGTGACACGTTTAGTGTGTTTCCTCAGGTACAACATAAATAAAAAATACGAAATGCAGAAAATTGTGTGATAAAAACAAGGGCATTTTAGAATTAAAAATATTTAAAATGTATTATACTGTTAAGGACTAATGGAGAGTTAAATGATGGAGGAGGTTATTTGTTTGGTTATGAAGTAAGGTGTACTTGCAAAGATAACACAGGAAGGAAAGCTTACAAAGTGAGGGGGCTTCTTTTGAGGAAGCGGATTCTATTGTAAAAATTGATTAAAATTATAATATAGACCTATGTGAGAATTGAAGATCAGGTGTAGAACTTTGGAAAATGGTAAATAATAGAGTGTAGAACTTTAGAAAACATAAAATATTATAATGTTCTTCTTTGTACAAATTAAAAATTAGAATGTAGTAGAACCTAGTAAAATAAAGCAATAGAATGTAGACCTCTGGTAAAATTAGAGGTTAGAACATAGAACTTTGTTAAACGCACAATATTAGAATGTGGACCTTGGTTAAGCTACGAGTTTTAATTAAAATATTTAGAAGATAGTGTTTTGTTCATGATTGTTGTTATTACGAGTTGTAAGTTTTGTAATTTATTTATTCAGAGTGTTACTTCAAGTGTGTTGTTTTGTATTTTATTTATTCCCTAAAAAAATATTTCTAAAAGATATGTAAATTATGTTTTATTCGATTATGTTTACCATTCTAATGGTTTTTAAGTTTTTATTTCACTTTGTGAGTTTCAAATATGTGCAGTTGAGAAAGTACTTTGTTTTGCCATTATTTTGCTTATTTAATTACCTGCGACCAAACATATCTTTTGTGTTTACATTTTTATCTTAGTTTTATGTGCCTCTCTAATGTTATATTTATCTGGCGCAGAACCCCTGTGAAGTGTTTAACACTAAATACAGTATATTTTATTTCATGTTTTTACGTGGACATTCCAAGGTAATTACCAGTTACAGTGGTTGTCCTGAAGTTCATAAATACAATATAATAAACAGGAAAATACACAGAATATTTATGGCAGGTGGTATCGGAACCAGTTTTATTTATATTTAATAAATATTACACAAAAATTAGTACGTACAGTTGTTAATTAATACTGGGGGTTATGTACACATAGCAGCACATACTTGGTGACCAGCAACACATGTAGATCTTTGTTTAAAATTAAAGGATAGAATGCAGATATTTAGTAAATATGACATGTTAAAATGTATAACTATGAAATGATTGAAGATTAGAAAGTAGAATATTGGAAAACATAAAATATTAGAATGTAGAACTTTGTTAAAATCATCATAGAATCAATGTTTTTTTTCTAAAATAAACCATTTTTTTTCTTATGGATGGAATCATTTAGTTTTCATTTTATATAAAATACATTAATAATTTTCTGATGAGAAATGGTTCATGGAATTATTTTGTCATCTTTGTTGATAAACATTGAAATAAAAAAAGATTGTTAACATGTATAAATAAAGTACTCAGATCCAGATAGAAGAACATTAATGTTTGGATGGTATATTGCTTGTTTAAACGTCCAAATTACAATTCATTTGATAGAAATCGCTTTAGTATATAATATTTAACCAATAAAACGAAAGTACTGAAAGCTATTCGAAAATTAATTGCGATTTTGCGAAAGAAAATGAAAAGTATTCCAAAAATGGTTAATAAAAATCCTTCTGAAGTATTTAATATAATGAATAGATCTTAGGAATCGGGATGTGCGTCTAGTAGCCCACGTTACGGACTGCCACCAACTGTGAATTCCATTCACAAACCGGAAATTCTTAAGACTACTCGAGAAGAGGCAACAACTACAAGTGCGCTACGAATCAGTCAAAACTTATCACAAAACTACTGGGTAAGTGTAACACCACAGACTGTTCGAAAGAGGTTGCGTGAATTTAATTATTATGGCTGAGTTTCAAGGAAAATGCCATTCATTAGTAAAGTAAAAAGCAAGCGCTGATTGGATTTCGTAAAAGAACACAAAACAAAATCTCCTACTTTCTGGCACTCAGTCACATTTTGGATGAGTCGAAATTTGATATTTTTGGTTCCAATGGTGGGCAAAAAGTGTGGAGAAAACGAAATGAAGCTATGAAAGTGAAAAATTGCAAACGCTTTCAAATTGGTGGCAACAAGGTTACCGTCTGGAGGTGCATGAGTGCTAAAGGAGTGGTAAGTTGCATCTAATTAGTGGTAATATGAATCAATACAAGTACACTATTATATAAAGGAAAAATTTAAGCGGAGAGTGCGAAAAAAATCAACAAGATAATGATCCTAACTGCATTAAAAGAACTCAGGAATGGCTATTGCATAAAGAACCTCGTCGCCTGAAACCAATCGCCCGATCTAAATACCATTGAGCACCTATTGGAGAAAATCAATCAAAATGGGGGATTCGGAACCGAGAAGAATTAAAAAAGGTTGTTATGGAAAAATGGCTTAAAATTCCTGTAGAAATGACATCAAAGTTAGTTGGATACATATGTAAATCTGGAAATAAAATGCATGCATTATGTTCCATTCGATTATGTTTATACTTTTAATTGTTAAGTTTTTATTTTCCCAGGTTATAAATTTGTGCAGTTCAGAATGTACTTTTGTGTGCAATTGATTTTTGTGTTTGTTTTATGTGCTCTCTGATGTATTATTTATCTGGTATAGAACCCCTGTAATGTGTTTTACACCAAATACACTATATTTCATTTCATATAGAACTTTGTTAAAAAATTAAGGATAGAATGTAGACCATTGGAATATGTTAAAATGTGGAACTTTGGTAAACATAAAAATTTAGAATGTAGACATCTGTAAAAATTCAAGGTTAGAATGTAGTACTTTATGAAACATAAAATATTAAATGGTACACCTTTTTCAAGATTATAGCCTTGAATGTAGAACTTTGAAAAACATGAAATATTAAAATGAGGTTCTTTGTTGAGTTATGAATTTTAACTAAAATATTTAGAAAAAATTGTTTTGTTCACCTTGGTCGTTATTTGTAAGTTTTTTTATTTGATTTATTTCCTAAGTGTTACTTTAAGTGCTAGTTTTAATGAAATACTTCGTACTGTCATTTTCATCTTTATTGTTCCTTTAAGGTGTGTGTGTGTGTGTGTGTGTTTGTGTTATCATGAATATTGAAGGAACCAAAAAAAAGAAGAAACAAAATCGTTTGTACACAATATCTCCACTGGGCAAAAAAGTCTGAACACCATGGATTCATTTTATGAATTAATTTTATTTTCTTGATACAGATTATTTTCGTAAATATTTTGTAAAAATTATGACGTGTGATGTAAAATAAAAGATTCTTGTTATGAAATTACACATTAGTTTTCCACCGAAAAAGAGTTGTTTGTATAATGCTAATAACCATAAGAATAAAATGCAGTTAGGGTGTTCAGTCTTCTAGGCCCAGTATAGAAGAATTTATGTTCTACTCCATTATGTTTATACTTGTAATTGTTATTAAGTATTTATTTAGTTTTCCGAGTTTTAGATATGTGCAGTTTAAAAAATATTTTGTTTTGGAATTGATTTTAGTATTTGTTTTTTGTGCCACACTGATGTATCATTTATCCGTCACACTACTCCTAAATGTGTTTACCATGAACATAGTATATTTCATTGCATGTAGAAAGATAAAAGATAGAACTTTAGAAAACATTAACCGTTTGAATATAGACCTTTGTTAAAATTAAATACTATAATGCAAATCGTTGAAAAAATTAGTTAGAATGTAGAACGTTAGTTAACATAAAATTAACGTAGACCTTTGTAAAAATTCATGGTTAGAGTGTCGAACTTTAGAAAACAAAATATTACAATGTAGACCTTTGTTAAACTATGATTTTAACTAAAATATTTAGAGGAAACTAAATACACTTTTGTTTTTAATTTTATTTATTTCCGGAATGTTATTTGAGTCTGTTCAGTTAGGGCCTTTGTACATAATAAATGTTGGATTTTAGACTTTAGTCAAACTTTAGGGTTAGAATGTAAAAGTTTAGAAAACTTGAAATATTGTAAAAGATAAGAAAAAAATTAGTTGGCTGAGGGCAAAGAAAACATTTTTTATTTTTACAGTCTATTCGATTTTGTGACACGTTTAGTGTGTTTCCTCAGGTACAACATAAATAAAAAATACGAAATACAGAAAATTGTGTGATAAAAACAAGGGCATTTTAGAATTAAAAATATTTAAAATGTATTATACTGTTAAGGACTAATGGAGAGTTAAATGATGGAGGAGGTTATTTGTTTGGTTATGAAGTAAGGTGTACTTGCAAAGATAACACAGGAAGGAAAGCTTACAAAGTGAGGGGGCTTCTTTTGAGGAAGCGGATTCTATTGTAAAAATTGATTAAAATTATAATATAGACCTATGTGAGAATTGAAGATCAGGTGTAGAACTTTGGAAAATGGTAAATATTAGAGTGTAGAACTTTAGAAAACATAAAATATTATAATGTTCTTCTTTGTACAAATTAAAAATTAGAATGTAGTAGAACCTCGTAAAATAAAGCAATAGAATGTAGACCTCTGGTAAAATTAGAGGTTAGAACATAGAACTTTGTTAAACGCACAATATTAGAATGTGGACCTTGGTTAAGCTACGAGTTTTAATTAAAATATTTAGAAGATAGTGTTTTGTTCATGATTGTTGTTATTACGAGTTGTAAGTTTTGTAATTTATTTATTCAGAGTGTTACTTCAAGTGTGTTGTTTTGTATTTTATTTATTCCCTAAAAAAATATTTCTAAAAGATATGTAAATTATGTTTTATTCGATTATGTTTACCATTCTAATGGTTTTTAAGTTTTTATTTCACTTTGTGAGTTTCAAATATGTGCAGTTGAGAAAGTACTTTGTTTTGCCATTATTTTGCTTATTTAATTACCTGCGACCAAACATATCTTTTGTGTTTACATTTTTATCTTAGTTTTATGTGCCTCTCTAATGTTATATTTATCTGGCGCAGAACCCCTGTGAAGTGTTTAACACTAAATACAGTATATTTTATTTCATGTTTTTACGTGGACATTCCAAGGTAATTACCAGTTACAGTGGTTGTCCTGAAGTTCATAAATACAATATAATAAACAGGAAAATACACAGAATATTTATGGCAGGTGGTATCGGAACCAGTTTTATTTATATTTAAAAATATTACACAAAAATTAGTACGTACAGTTGTTAATTAATACTGGGGGTTATGTACACATAGCAGCACATACTTGGTGACCAGCAACACATGTAGATCTTTGTTTAAAATTAAAGGATAGAATGCAAATATTTAGTAAATATGACATGTTAAAATGTATAACTATGAAATGATTGAAGATTAGAAAGTAGAATATTGGAAAACATAAAATATTAGAATGTAGAACTTTGTTAAAATCATCATAGAATCAATGTTTTTTTTCTAAAATAAACCATTTTTTTTCTTATGGATGGAATCATTTAGTTTTCATTTTATATAAAATACATTAATAATTTTCTGATGAGAAATGGTTCATGGAATTATTTTGTCATCTTTGTTGATAAACATTGAAATAAAAAAAGATTGTTAACATGTATAAATAAAGTACTCAGATCCAGATAGAAGAACATTAATGTTTGGATGGTATATTGCTTGTTTAAACGTCCAAATTACAATTCATTTGATAGAAATCGCTTTAGAATATAATATTTAACCAATAAAACGAAAGTACTGAAAGCTATTCGAAAATTAATTGCGATTTTGCGAAAGAAAATGAAAAGTATTCCAAAAATGGTTAATAAAAATCCTTCTGAAGTATTTAATATAATGAATAGATCTTAGGAATCGGGATGTGCGTCTAGTAGCCCACGTTACGGACTGCCACCAACTGTGAATTCCATTCACAAACCGGAAATTCTTAAGACTACTCGAGAAGAGGCAACAACTACAAGTGCGCTACGAATCAGTCAAAACTTATCACAAAACTACTGGGTAAGTGTAACACCACAGACTGTTCGAAAGAGGTTGCGTGAATTTAATTATTATGGCTGAGTTTCAAGGAAAATGCCATTCATTAGTAAAGTAAAAAGCAAGCGCTGATTGGATTTCGTAAAAGAACACAAAACAAAATCTCCTACTTTCTGGCACTCAGTCACATTTTGGATGAGTCGAAATTTGATATTTTTGGTTCCAATGGTGGGCAAAAAGTGTGGAGAAAACGAAATGAAGCTATGAAAGTGAAAAATTGCAAACGCTTTCAAATTGGTGGCAACAAGGTTACCGTCTGGAGGTGCATGAGTGCTAAAGTTTTATTTATATTTAATAAATATTACACAAAAATTAAAATTAAAACTATAATTAAAATTAAAATTAAAATCAAAGAAAAGGAAAAAAAAGAAAGAGAAACGAAAGAAAACGAGTAAAATATCAAGTAATAGAACACCTACCTCTCTTTACCAGCGTTAAAATCACTTACCACCCGTCCACTCCAGACACTCCACCCCCAGTCATCCTCCTTAATACACACCTCAATAACGGTAAAAACCGTTATCCACCCCCCTTGTCCTGCCTCTCCTACAATATTATACCAATGCTATTCCGGCTTACCTTAACCAATTTCCTTCGAATTTTCTTCTTTTTCCCTTACTTATAACAGTACCTAAAACTTTCTCGCTCACACTTTCTCAGGGCTACGCCCTGGGGCCCACAATAAGCACACAAAAAATCCTATTAAATTAACACAACCGACGCTATCTTTTTCGCTTCAAAAAACGCACTTCGCTTCACGCGAATTACACCAAACTATACTAAAACACTTAACACCCAAAACACAACTTCTCCACAAAAAATCAACACTATACGCCTTCACTAACCAACTAAAAACACAGTGTTAACACAGAGCTCACATTAACGACGTGTACACTGCCAATACTCAACACAGAGTTGGCTAATAGGGACATGTTGTTGTGAGGGATTGGAAGAAGGCTGAACTATTCCCGAAGGCAAACCAACCAACTTCCTCCCACAGAACAGATACACTGGGACTCTACTATCATCATCGCAAAACCTCGACCACCACGAAACCTTTCCTCAACTCGTGAGCGCAGAGACAGAACTCCGCCGGGCTGGCTCACGATCCCATGGTACCATTTTGTAGAGGGAACAAGTCCCCTACTTGAAGGCCTAGAATGGTCACTGGCCCGGCCAAAGACAAGCCTACGGATTTACCACAACCTCCTGACACCAGCTTGGGCTTACCATGTCATTCTAGTTGCAGTGGGAATTCCGTGCCCGTCTGTAGACGTCTCTGTGGAAAAATTGTTTTTTTTTTCTCTCTCTCACTCCCTTTCACTCTCTATCTCTCTTTTCTCTTTCTCCTCCAGCAGTTTGCGTGCAAACAGTGCAAACTCGTCAAATCCCTTTTCACACACCATTCGTCCCTTATTGAACTCCAGTTCCATCTCAGCCATCACGACAAATTCGCTTCTGATTTCACTCCACAACGTGCAATCAAACAACACGTGCTCTACACTCTCAATTTCACCACACTCACATTCTTCTCTCTCACTCAGCCCCAGTGCGTGCAACTTGCCTCTGAAGTTTCCATGTCCACTAACAATTTGGGTGACGTAGTGATCAGGTTCCACCCATACAGACCTTAGTCTCTGCGCAACAGAGCTCCACCAACTATACGTCCATCTTCCCTTACTTGTGTTCTCCCATCTATCCTGCCACATTGACTCGATTTCATTCCTGACCTTTTTCTTACAACCTCTCCTAACAAAGACTTTGCCTCTCCATTCCACCAGACCATCTCTCTTAATTACACTCATCACTCTTTCCGTTCAATCTCAAGATCCATGGGAGTTACCCCAGCGATCACCACACAGGCATCTCCAGACAATGTCCTATACCCTCTTATCATACTCATTATCACTCGTCTCTGCTCACTCAACACTTTCCTTTCCCTTTCACATCCAATCTGTCTGCCCACGCTCCAGCTGCATACGTAACTGTCGCCACATACATTCCCTCATATATTCTTTTCACCACACTATAGCTAACACTCTTCCTCTTGATCACTCTCATGAACGCCATCATTCTCGCAAACGCCCTGCTTGTAACCTCTTCCACGTGAGCCATTACAAACATCCTTTTACTAAATGTCACCCCCAGATACTTCACCTGTCCAACTACCTTCAGAACCTGATCACCCATCTTGATTCTAGGAGGCCTACCTTCTGACAGTATGCCTTTCAGCATCATAATAACCGTCTTATCCTTGGACAGCTTCATTTTGCTTTTCACACACCACTGGGCGATTCACTCCATCACCACATTACCTCTCTCTTCCACTTCCTGTCTCGAATTCCCCCACACAAGAACTGCCCCATCATCCGCGTACACAATCACCTCGCAACCTTCCACTCTTTCAATCTCTCTGATGAATTCATTGAAAACTAACTTCCAGATTTGCGGTCCTAGCACTGAACCTTGGGGACATCCCCTATTCACCTTTTTCCCTATATCCAGTTCCCAAACCTCATTTCCACCCATCTTCCTTTCAAATAGTCTTTCAACACACTATACCTGTCTCCCTTTACACCTGCGTCTCTCAGTAGCCACAACACACCAGGCCACCACACTCTGTCAAACGCTCCAGACATATCCAAGAATATCCCAACAACATACTTCTCCCTCCTACTTTCAACCACATTCCTCAGTCTCACTATCGCTTGTTCCGTACTCCTTCCTCGCATAAAGCCATACTGCCTTTCCGAAACCTTCTCATAGAACAAATCTTCCATTTTCAACACAATCAATTTCTCCATGATCTTACCCAGAACTGGAAGCAAGCAAATTGGCCTATAAGAGGACGCCGAACCAGTATCCCTATCCTCACCCTTTAGCAGGGTGACAATCACTCCTCTCTTCCATACATTCGGAAAAATGCCATAGTCAAAGCACGCATTGTACAACTTTAACAACCACTCCTTCAGGCATTCATATCCATTCTTCACCAGCTCCACTGCTACTCCATCCCAGCCAGGTGTCTTACCATTCTTCAACCCAGATACTACCATTCTTAACTCTTTCTCTGCCTCTCGCACTCTGTCTCTACCTGTTCTCTAATCATGTAACATTCATTCTCTTCTTCTACCACATCATTTAGTTTCAGTTCATTCAACAACTCTCTTCCAGACCGCTCCCATGTGATTACATCCTCTCCTCCAACCGCATTCGCAACCTCTCTCGGTTTGATTTTTCTCACTGCCATTTTGTATCAACCAGTGGCTGACTGCATCTCACTGAGGTGGGCGATGGTGGCGCCAGGTACCTACGCCTGAAAGAAAAAGAAAAAGAAAAAGGGAGCTGCCTCTTAGCCCTAACCTAACCTATATACACCCTACCTATGTACACTCTATACCTACATATACCTAACCTAAGCGACCTCTATACACAACCAACCTATATACACCTATCCTATACAATAACTACAACCTAACCTAACCTACCTAGATACACCTACCAGACCTATCTACAGAACTATCCTATCTACACATTTACACCTATTTACACCCTATCCCGCCCCCTAACCTATCCCCCCCCCTAATACACCCCGTGCCGGGTCAGCTGCACCCTAGCCAATTTAACCAGAAACGGCCACGCCTCCTTATTACACCAACCCCCTAACTCTCCCGGCCATTCTATCCCGCATCTACCCATCTCCCTCCTAACCAAACAACGCTCCCTACCCTATCCCCCAGAACACAGTCCAAGACTTTATGGCGGATTGTGTCCTCCGCCCCGCATGGGCACTCCCTCCCAGTTCCCCTCCCAAACCGCTCCAAATAAGCTCTCCCCGCCCCATGCTCCGTCACCACCTGCATTGTATAGTGGTCCACCACCAACCACGCCTCCCCCATTCTTCTCCGAACATCCGGGATGAACACCGCCACCGGCCTCCTCCTTGCACTCCCCTCCCACCCCCCTGCCATCTCTCTAAGAAATCCGCCCTTATTCGTTTCTTTATCCCCTCGTGCCCCTCTATCTCGAACTCGTCCCTATCCACCTCCCTCCCACCAATCTCTATACTGATTCCCCGCCTTACCCTATACCCCAAACACGCCTCCTCCATTCTCAGCAACACCGGCAATACTCCGGCAACGACTGGAAGGGCGACGGTCGGAACCGTCCTATACCCCTGTACCAGGGCCAACAGTATCCGACGCTGACATCCCTCCAGCCGCCTCTTATCCCCACTCAGCAATCTGGGCCAAACAAAGCTCGCCCCGAAACACCATACAGACTCAATCACACTCTTATATACCATCCACATCTCTCTAAACCCATACCCACCATCCCTCCCAGCCAATCTCTTCAATTTCCCCCACTTCCTTTCCACATTCGCACACATCCTCTCCACATGCACTCCTACTCGCGTCCCCACACTTATCCACACACCCAAATAACTGTACTCACTCACCACTTTCACCCTATTCCCACTCATCACAATCCGAGGCGGTCTCTCCGCATGCAGCCGTCCTTTCAATAACATTCCCGCAGTCTTTCCCTCACTCACACTCAACTTCCTATTCGCACACCACTCATACACAAACGAACAACTCTCCGACGCCTTCCTCTCCAGCTCCGCTCTCGAACTCCCTTCCACCAAAACACACAAATCATCCATGTACGCATAACTAATCCCACCTCTGACCCTAAGTTCCCCCAACAATTCGTTGAAGACCAAGCACCACAGGAAGGTCCTAGAACCGATCCCTGTGGGCATCCTCTCTCCACCTTTTCCTTGACCATCTGGGTTTTCGACCGCAACATCACCATTTGCTCTGTCAAGAAATCATCCATCACTTTATACACTTCCTCAGACACCCCCAGCTCCAGCATTCGCAACTTCAGATGCGGCCACCACAGATGGTCAAAAGCTCCCTTAATATCAAAAAAGATACCCATGACATACTTAGAGCCAGACCCATCCACACGCTTACCCAGCTCTACCAACACATCATCCAGACACCTTCCTCTCCGACAGCTATACTGCCAATCATCCCAACTTTTTTCAACTACACTCCACATTCGCTCCAGAATCACTCTCTCCCACAACTTCCCCAACACCGGCAACAAACACACCGGCCGGTACGATGAGACCACCCTCGGATCCCTATCATCCATCCCCTTTCTTCAACATTACCAACTCACCCACCTTCCATTCTTTCGGAAACATACCTTCATGCATACACACATTCATTACCTGTACCACATCCTCACCACAATCTCCCATCCATTCAATACCATTTGGGGCGTCACCCCGTCCAACCCAGGCGCCTTCCCCTTCTTAAACTTTCCCAAAGCATCCAGCACCTCCTCCCCTTCCACTGGATTCCATTCACCCCTTTCCAACCCCCGCTCCGCCACACCTAATCTGTCCCGTACCCCCTTTTGCCAGTTCGTCTCCCCATCCCTATTATCCTTCACAAGAACCCCCTTAACAAGCTCCCGCAGGACTGCCCCCACCTCGCTCACCATGCCTTCCGCTGTCCTAATGGCATGCAATACCCTCCCCGGCCGAAACTTCCCCCCTCGTAATTTATAGGCCAACCCCTACAGCCTACTTTTCTCCCCACTAAGCAGCAACCCCCAACTCTTGCGTTTCGCCTCCTTTACCCTAGCCTTATAATCCCTCATCTTTTCCTTAAAAACCCCATTCACTCATCTTCTCTCTTGCTCCTCCCTTTCCCCCTGACACCTCCGCCTAAGTCTGTAGACTTCTTTTTTCATTTCCTCCAGTTCTTCCGTCCACCACCGCTGTTTCCCTTTCCCCTTACCCTTACCCTTCCTCGATGCCCGCTTTGCAGCTATCACCATACTTTGCTGCAGCTCCCCAATCTTTCCCCCCAAATCCTTCCCTTCCCCCATCCCACTTTGACCTTTTCTATTTCCCCCTCTAAAAAATCCCGATATCGCTCCCAACAAATCCGTTTTACACCCTGCCCCTTCCTTTCCCAAAATACAAAGGATAAGCCGGTGGTCGGTGTTCACCTCTACATCCCTGACCTCCCATTTCCTAACCATCCCCACTATCCCTGCTCCCCTAACGTGACGTCTATTTTCGTCCCCTCCCTCCCTCTCATGTACGTTGTCAACTCCCCTTCCCTATGTAAAAAATACAGCCCATGTGCCGCTATAAACTCTTTCAAAATTGATCCCCGCTCATCTTCCCGTCCACTATACCATGATCCGCTTTCGCATTGGCGTCCACGCCTATAACCCCCCTCCTATTCCTTGCCCTAACCCCCTCAACACCCGCTCCAACCAATCCTGGTGGCCCTCAATCGGTTCCCCGAACTGGAAATAGGCCGAGATAAAGACCACTCTTCCCACTCCCCTCCCAGCAATCTCTACTACTACACAATGTTCATTGCAATACTCATCAATCACAACGCAATCTAAGTCCCCCGACAAAACAACCACCGCTGCCATCGGCTGACCCTACACTTCCACCACCCGCTGCTGCACCCCAAACCTCGGGATTCTCCCCCGTACACTGTACGGCTCCTGGATCAGCAGGATATCCATCCCCTCCTCTTCGGCCACTCTTCTCATCTCGTCCATGGCCACCCGAGACCGCCTCAAATTAATTTGCCCCACCTTCAACTTCCTCCTTCTACTGTCCATAATCTATGGACCTCGACCACGCTCTCAGGACCGCCTTATACACTGGGCAGTCCCTACTCTTGCTTCCAAGGTCGCTACTCTTACAGTTAACACACTTCCCCTCCTGGCTACAGTCTCTCACCACATGCCCTTTCCCCCCACACTTCAGACAATATACCTCCTCCCTGCACCGCCTGGTCATATGGCCAAAGCCAAAACACCTGTTACATTGGGGGGCCTCCACATAATCTTCTAACTTGCAGGAGACCCACCCCATCCTACATCTCCCTTCCTTCACCAACGCTGTTCTATACTCCGGGGTCACTTCCACCACCATATGTTTCCTGACCCCAGGCCTCCTAATAAATCTAACATTGCAGCCTTGTGCGAAATCCTGCTGCTCGGCTTTACACATCTCACGCAGCCTCTCCAGCACCAGCGGCTCCTCCTGCTCCATGGGTACATCATATATGATGACCCATGGCCGCCTCTTCTTGACTTCTTCCACCTTGAACCCTTTCTCTCTGAGATCCTTATCCCCCTCCAGTTGCCTCACCTGCTCCTTCGCCTTTATCTCTACAAACACCCCCTCCCGCCCTTTCCTAAAACCTTCAATTTCCCATCCTTTCCGAACGGGGTCGATACTGGTGATTAAGGCCTTCCTGACTTCCTCCCCAGTCTCCCTCTTCCCTTCCACCTCCTTCACGATCTTAACCAGGTTCGCCGTTTTCTTGACCTTCTTCTTCTTTCCACTCTTGACCCTCCATGCATACGAGTCCCCTTCTCCATCTGTCGTATCCATTCTCTCCTCCTGCTCTACACTCCTAGCTCTCTCCTTCCTGATGTCTTCCATAATTTCCTCTATTTGGCGACCACTTTCCACTCTTTCCTTTTCCATCTCGCTAATCCTGGAGACCCTCTGCCCCACCTCCTCACACATCGACCCCATATCTTTCACCTCCACCCTTACTTCCTCCATCTTCCCCGTCTCCTGTCTCCTTTCCTGCTCTAACACCTGTGGCACACACTGTATGCCCGCGTGAACACTATTTACCGTCCCTCACAGGATATACATTTTCTGGATGGCTAATAGGGACATTCTTTCCCTCTTTCCCTTTCCCTCACGGTACTAGCTACCCCTTACAGGGTATACCAGTCCCCCCGTGCAAGCACGGAGTCGTTTTACAAGAGAAGGATGTCACTACCACGAGAGGCTGGAGTCAAGGCCTTACCGTGGTAGAAGTGCCTCCCGGGCACTCCCCCGCTTGACCCATTTAAGGGTAGGTTGAGATACGCTCAACCAGCGCGCAGAGTGATCCCACAAAGTGGTCACACCCCACTACCGGAAGCTAGAGAAGGCACTCTAGCAGGCTCCGGTGGACCGCGCACATCTAGCAGGTGCACTTCCAGCTACGGGCTGGCACCGGGGTTAAATTTATATTGCGAGTCTCCTCCCGCTCAACTCATAACCGAAGTCATTGGAGTTGTTGGTTAAACCACGACCACTACGAGTCCGACCTCAATCGCAAGCAATTGGGCTTGGAACTTTGGCGCTTGCGCCCGTAGTTCAGTATTTCATGCTCATCAACAGACACGGTGTGACTTATCGCACACAACGCCTGCTAACAAGCACATTTTCCTTCACATCCAACATGTCCTTCAGATTTCCTCCAATACTCTTACATTCCTCTTCCGTTCCTTTTATGTGCCCCTGCACACTGCTCCAACTCTCTATTATCCTCTTCTGCTCTTCCAACAATTTCTTCATGTAGTTCTCCATTCGCTCATTTTCCTTCTTAACTTTCTCCATGGCCATCCTACTTTCTTCCTTTACACCAATCATCAATCTACCTTCTAACTCGCTGAATCTTTTATCCATTTCTCCTACCTCATTCACACACACACACTCTTCACTTTTTGTTCAACTTTCAGCACCCTGTCAAACATTCTCACCATTCTCACGAAATCGCCCACCAGTTCACTCTGCGCATCCATAATCCTCCCCAGATGCCTCTCAAACACCGCCAAAATTCTTATACACATATCCCTTCAGGTCATTAACCGCCTCAGACACCCTCTTGTTACACCCTTTCACACGACTTTCCATGTCCAAAACACATTCCATGTCCTCTTTTTCTTTCCCACATTCGCTCTTTCCCTCACCTTTGCCCACCTCTTTTACTCCCCTTACAGCCTCTTTCTCACCTTCCATTCTTTTCCCATCCAATGCAAACACAGCCACTTATATTTAAAAATAATTAAAGTAACTAGATATAAGTAATAATAATATATACTAATAAAACGAGGAGTTAGATGTAATAAATAAAATTAAATTAAAATTAAAATAAAATTTAACTATAGTAAATGAAAAGAAATAGAAGTAGAAATAAAAAGAAATAGAGATAGAAATAAAAAGAAATAGAAATAGAAATAAAAGGAATGGAAATAGAAATAAAAAGAAATAGAGTATAAGATAGCTGCTAGCCAGGAAAAACCCTAGCTGGCCCCACCACAGCGTAGTACCGTTAGGCGGCTTCCCCCTCTCGTCAAAGCTGGAAACTTTCTCTTTCCACTAGACTTGTTGAAATAATTATTTAAATAATTTAATTAATTATTTCACCAACTTCTAGTTGTCAGAAAGCAACCAAACTTCGTATAAATGTTCAAAACACTCACCTCGATCTCTCTTCAAAATTTGAACCTCTTCCGACGTCTTCTTCCTGTCCAAAAAGCAGTTCAAACACAGAGCCTTTCACCAACGATGTGCACACTACAACAGTCAGTAAGCGACTCCCGGCTAATAGGGACATGTTGTTATGAGGGAATGGAAGAAGGCGGAACTATTCCCGAAGGCAAACCAGCCAACTTCCTCCCACAAAACAGATCATTGGGACTCTACCATCATCACTGCAAATCCTCGACCACCACGAAACCTTTCCGCAGCTCGTGAGCACGGAGACAGAACTCCGCCGGGCTGGCTCACGATCCCATGGTACCATTTCATAGAGGGAACAAGTCCCCTACTTGAAGGCCAGAATGGTCACTGGCCCGGGCATGATCAAGAAACTCCTGAACGTTCCCTACGGTTTTACCACATCCTCCTGGCACCAGCTTGGACTTACCATGCCATTCCGGATGCAGTGGGTTTTCCGTACCCGACCCAAGACAGCGTAACATCCCCCCACCCAACCGATACCGTACCCTACCTACTCCCCCTCTAAATCTCGCAACTCTTTAGCCTCCAATATCCTTCGTGCAAAAAGCGCAAACTCACCGAAACCTTTTTCACTCACCATTCGTTCCCTTTCAAACTCTAAACCTAACGACCGCAACTTCTCCACAAACTCATTCCTAATGCCACTCCACAGGTCACACTCAATCAACACATGCTCTACACTTTCCTCACTAGCACCACATCTACATTCACCACTCTCACATAACCCCAATGAATGCAATTTACTCCTAAAGTTACCATGGCCACCAACCAACTGAGTCACGTAATAATCCGGCTCCACCCATGGTGACCTAACGCGCTCCATCACATTACTCCACCATCCATACGTCTATCTTCCCTTACTAGGCTAATAGGGACAAAAAAATTCAAAATTCAGCACACTCCTGGCCACCGTACCTAGCGCTTAGCGCCAAAACCGGTGCCTATGGTCACTTAGCCTTGCCTACTATGTAGGCAAGTTTGGCTAATAGGGACATGTTGTTGTGAGGGAATGGAAGAAGGCGGAACTATTCCCGGCCAACTTCCCCCCACAAAACAGATCATTGGGACTCTACCATCATCACTGCAAATCCTCGACCGCCACGAAACCTTTCCGCAGCTCGTGAGCACGGAGACAGAACTCCACCGGGCTAACTCACGATCCAATGGTACCATTTCATAGAGGGAACAAGTTCCCTACTTGAAGGCCAGAATGGTCACTGGCCCGGACATGATCAAGAAACTCCTGAACTTGCCCTACGGTTTTACCACATCCTCCTGACACCAGCTTGGACTTACCATGCCATTCCAGATGCAGTGGGTTTTCCGTACCCGACCCAAGACAGCGTAACATCCCCCCACCCAACCAATACCGTACCCCAACTAATCCCCCTCTAAATCACGCAACTCTTTAGCTTCCAATACTTTATGCGCAAAGAGCGCAAACTCGCCGAAGCCTCTCTCACTCACCATTCGTTCTCTTACAAACTCTAATCCTAGCAACCGCAGCTTCTCGACAAACTCGTTCCTAATATCACTCCACAAGACACACTCAAACAACACATGCTCTGCACTTTCCTCTTCCACACCACACCTACATCCCCCACTCTCACATAGTCGAAGTGAATGCAGCTTACCTCTGAAGTTTCCATGACCACCAACCAACTGAGTGACGTAATAATCAGGCTCCACCCATACCGCATTACAACGATCCAACACACTACTCCACCATCCATACGTCCATCTACCCTTACTAGACGCACTCCACCACACTTGCCACATACTGAACACCTCATCCTTCACACTCTTCTTACATCCAACCCTACCAAACAACATACCCTGCCATTCCACTTGACCATTCCTCCTAATTACACTCAGTACTCTTCTCCTTTCAACCTCCAAATCCATGGGTATTACCCCAGCGATCACCGCACACGCATCCCCAGACAACGCTCTATAACCTCTTATCATACTCAGCAACACTCTTCTCTGTACACACAACAATTTCGCTTTACCTTTCACATCCAATCGATCCACCCATGCTCCAGCAGCGTACGCCACTATCGCCACATACATTCCCTCATATATACTCCTTAATAACTCATACCTCACTCTACTCCTCCTTACCACTCTCATCACCGACATCATCTTATCCCTAGCCTTCTTCGTCCCCTCTTCCACGTGAGCAGCAATATACAAACGCCTACTCCACGTTACTCCCAGATACTTTACTTGCTTCACCGCCTTCAAAACCTGACTACCCATCTTCACTCGTGGCTGCCTATCCTCCGACAATATTCCTTTCAACATCATTGTCACGGTCTTATCACTAGACAACTTCATCTTGCTGACTACACACCATTGACTAATCTTATCCATAACCACACCACCTCTTTCTTCCAACTCCTTCCTGGAATTACCCCACACAAGCACCGCACCATCATCCGCATACACAACAACCTCACATCCTTCCACTCTATCGATCTCACCTATAAACTTGTCAAACACAATCTTCCATATCTGAGGACCCAGCACCGAACCCTGCGGGCATCCTCTATTCACTTTCTTACCAATCTTCCACGTGCCACATCGCATCTCGACCCACCTCCCTCTCAAATAGTCCTTCATAATCTTATATCCATCACCACTCACACCTCTTTTTCTCAGTGCCCAAAGCACTCCGGGCCACCACACTCTGTCAAACGCACCAGACATGTCCAAAAATATCCCCAATACATACTTTTCCGGTCTACCATCCACCACACTTCTCAACCGTTCAATCGCATCCTCCGTACTTCTTCCACTCATAAACCCATACTGTCTAACAGACACACTCTCGTAAAACACACTCTCCATTTTCATCGCAATCAACCTCTCTAAAATTTTCCCCAACACCGGAAGCAAGCAAATCGGCCTATATGAACCAGCCAAACCAACATCTCTCTCCTCGCCCTTCAGCAACGTAACAATAACCCCCCTTTTCCATACATTCGGAAATATCCCATACTCAAAACACGCATTGTACAATTTTAACATACTCTCTTTCAAAATCTCATAACCACACTTCACAAACTCAACCATCACACCATCCCAACCAGGACTCTTCCCACTCTTCATACCAAACACAGCCGCCCGCAACTCACTCTCTACCACCCTCATTCTTCTACTCTCCCTTCCAATTTCACGCACTCTTAATTCTTCCCTTACCCTACTATGACACTCACTCTCATCATCTTCCACATCATCCAGAATCAATGCATCCAACAACTCTCGCCCTGGCCTCTCCCAGGTCACCACATCCTCCCCTCCAACCACACTAACTACCCTCTAGACTTTACCTTTGCAACTGCTAACTTATAAGGCAAACCCCACTTACCCCTCTCCAACTCCTCCTCCACAAACTTAACCCAACTTTCCTCTCTCTTCTCTTTCACTAATCTTTTGTACTGTCCTCTAACCAACTTATACTCTCTTCCCATACATTCCTTTCTTCCCACATCCAATTCCCTCTTCAATCTCCTTCTCAAAGCAAGAACTTCCTTCTTCTTCTTCTCCAACTCTTCATCCCACCATCTGTTTCCCCTACCACCACAGCACTTCCTGGGGATTGACCCCCTTGCCGCCTCCAAAATTACCTTTCGAACCAACCCTTCCAAGACAAGTACATCCGACCTTCTTCTAACTACCACCTCTTCCATACTCAACAACAATCGCTCCAATCTATATCTATACTCACTCCTGTCCGCTCTTTTTAAACTAAACATTTCAATTTCTCCCCCCCCATTCACTCGACCTTTCGCCCTTCCTTGCACCAATTCCATCTCCATCATATTTGAGTCTGTTCAGTTAGGGCCTTTGTACATAATAAATGTTGGATTTAGACTTTAGTCAAACTTTAGGGTTAGAATGTAAAAGTTTAGAAAACTTGAAATATTGTAAAAGATAAGAAAAAAATTAGTTGGCTGAGGGCAAAGAAAACATTTTTTATTTTTACAGTCTATTCCAACCTCCAACTTATATCACACTAGCACTGGTCAACGTTACGTCTATATAACTCGACCCGGCAACCGTCTGATACGTTGGTCCCGCTCGCACATCATTCAAAATCCACCATCCATCCAACTCAATCACTTCTTTCCTCGCTCATCCCTACAGTCACCACCCCACAACTCAGATCTCGCATTCGCATCCATTCCTATCAGTACCCTTTCACCTCTCAACCTCCGCTTTATAATCCGTATTATCTCCAAGTATTCCTCTATATCTTTCGAATATTGACAATATAGGAGCACACATACATTCTACTTTCGTCCGGCAGCATCAACTCCACACAAACACAATGCGTATTACACAATCTCTGGACTCTCATCGCGCCTACCCTCTCATTCACAACCACTCAGCTGCCCAAGGTCTAGCGTCCGACCCATGTACTACAACCTTACTACTTGCCCCGAAACCAATCACTCTATTGTTCCATACATACGGTTCTTGAAGCAACAACACATCCACTTTCTTTTCTCTCACAATCTCTCGTACCTCAGCGGTTACGCCTCTCGCACGATCCATATTTAACTGCAAAAACCTAATCATATCTGGTACGCGCGATCACCCTATTCCGAAAAATGTCCACACAGGGACACCCACTCCACATTACTGAATGTCCCACATCCAATCCCATCCGCTTACAATTTGCGCATTCAAGCCCACCCATAACCTTAGAACACCGGGTTACATGATGTCCTTCTTCCCCACATCTCCCACACGTAACGGGTCGCCCACATAACCTACCTATGTGTCCTAACCCCTGACACTTAAAACACCTCGTCACCCCCACAAATTCCCTAACTCGGCAACATCTCAACCCAACGTACAGTCTCCCTTCCCTGACTAACCTTCCAAAAACCTCCGGTTCCACCTGAGCCACCCACGAAACCGTATTCCTCCCCCGCGCACCCGTCCTATGTCTTAGTTTAAAAACTTTCCCGACATCCTCCTCCCGAACCTCGCCAAATACCCTGCCATTTTTTCTCCACACCGACCTAATTATATCCCCCTCCGCCAAATCCGAATCTATATCGTGAATCACGACCTGAGGACTTAACAAGTTCGGTGCACCATCCACCCCGAACCCAGGCTCCTCTATCTTCGGCAAACCCCGCAACTTCTCCAAGACCACACCATCATAGACTTCAATAACGAAGTCCCGCCCCTGCCTCCTGAGCGATTTCACTCTTATCTCCCCCTCTTTCGGGTCCAGGCATTTCACCAACTCTTCCCTTGCTTCCATTCTTCCTTCCTTCCCAGTACTCTCAATGACCACCAGAGGCCCCCTCTTCTTTCTTCCTCTTTAAAGTTACTACCTAGAACTTAAAAATTTTTTATGTATATGAATATTTGTTTTATTTATTATTCTATTTTTTTGGTTTAAATTATTATAATACTTTAACCCATTGAATTGGTTTTTATTTTTTTCTAAATTTGAACTAATTATGGTGGTTCTGGAATCTGGTTTTCCGTATGGGTTTTTTATGTTAATTTTAGCTATCTTTGAACTTTTTATGTTTGTACTATGTGTTTTTAAGTTAATTATATTTGGTGAGTGTATTGTAATTAGGTTTTTTATTTTATCTGCTGTTACTGGTATACTGTTTTTTAGTTTTTCAAAGATGTCATTATTTTCTTTTTTTATTTTTTGCGAATGCCAATAAGTTTGTTTTATTTCCTTCTTTATTAATTGTACTGCTAATTTATTAAAAAAATCTTTATTCTTTTTTTGTTGTAAGAAAGCTTTATTAAAATTATTCTCAAGGTTGATTAGTGGCTTCAATATGAAGTTGGGTATTGTGAGGTTATTCATGCTTTGCTTTAACGAATTTAGTTTACTTATTATATTAGTTCTTTTTATGGAGTTTTTGTAATATGTTATAATATATTTCTTATTTTGGTTACTAATTTTTGGACTCACATTACTTATTGTTGTGAATATCTCCTTTTTAAATATCTTCCTTATTTTATCTAATTCCTTGTATGGTTCGAGTGGTTCTACCATATTGATTAGTTCCAACCCATCCAATCATCTAACAGGGTTGGGGTACTTGATATTCCGCCACCCCTCAAACCAACCTATTCTAACCTAACCTAAACTATCCTAACACAAGAACCCCTATACCCCAATTTACAAATCATCTCCCTACACAAAGTCCTAAATCCTGCCCATCGGTCTTTGTGCTCCCAAAACCCAATATTTTCCTCCCAACCTAATACCGTCCTCCCCAAATCCCAACTAACCACAAATCTTTCCCTATTGGCCAAGACACACCTAAATACCTTATGCTCCGTTGTATCGGGATTCCCGCAACCTCCACAAATATTCTCCCCAAGCCCCATGCCCTGTCACCACCTGCGCAGTCCAATGATCAATATCCATCCAATCCCAGCCCATCCCCGCCTTCACGTCTCTAATTACATCCCACACTTTCCTTCCATTGATCGCCGTATCCCATTGTCTTTGCCACTTATCCATCAAATAAGCTTCTATTCTCTTATACATCACATCCATCCCCAGGGATTCCATCTCATCCTCTTCCACAGTTCTCTCATCCAGCTGGAATTCCTTTCTTCGTCTCATAAAATACCTCAACGCAGCCCTCTCTATCAACAATTCCACCGGTAACACCCCTACCAATACCGGCAGTGCTTCCAAAGGCAGGGTTCTGTAACCCCCTATTATCGTCAACAGTACCTGCCTCTGCGCAACCTCCATTCTTTTTCTCACCTGCTCTACCATCCGTTTCAATGTGAAGGGCGCCCCGTATCTTCACTCACTTTCTACCAACGCCATAAATAAAGTACTCAGATCCAGATAGAAGAACATTAATGTTTGGATGGTATATTGCTGGAGGTTCTTTGTTGAGTTATGAATTTTAACTAAAATATTTAGAAAAAATTGTTTTGTTCACCTTGGTCGTTATTAGTAAGTTTTTTTATTTGATGTATTTCTTAAGTGTTACTTTAAGAGCTAGTTTAAGCTTAGAAAATACTTCGTATTGTCATTTTCATCTTTATTGTTCCTATAAGGTGTGTGTGTGTGTTTGTGTTTTAATTAGACATCATGCTCTGCTCTTGAAGCGCACTACATTAAATTATGTGTGTGTGTTTGTGTTATCATGAATATTGAAGGAACCAAAAAAAAAAAGAAACTAAATCGTTTGTACACAATATCTCCACTGGGCAAAAAGTCTGAACACCATGGATTCATTTTATGAATTAATTTTATTTTCTTGATATAGATTATTTTCGCAAATATTTTGTAAAAATTATGACGTGTGATGTAAAATAAAAGATACTTGTTATGAAATTACACATTAGTTTTCCACCGAAAAAGAGTTTTTTGTATAATGCTAATAACCATAATAATAAAATGCAGTTAGGGTGTTCAGACTTCTAGGCCCAGTATAGAAGAATTTATGTTCTACTCCATTATGTTTATACTTGTAATTGTTATTAAGTATTTATTTAGTTTTCCGAGTTTTGGATATGTGCAGTTTAAAAAATATTTTGTTTTACAATTGATTTTAGTATTTGTTTTTTGTGCCACACTGATGTATCATTTATCCGTCACACTACTCCTAAATGTGTTTACCATGAACATAGTATATTTCATTGCATGTAGAAAGATAAAAGATAGAACTTTAGAAAACATTAACCGTTTGAATATAGACCTTTGTTAAAATTAAATACTATAATGCAAATCGTTGAAAAAATTAGTTAGAATGTAGAACTTTAGTTAACTTAAAATTAACGTAGACCTTTGCAAAAATTCATGGTTAGAGTGTCGAACTTTAGAAAACAAAATATTACAATGTAGACCTTTGTTAAACTATGATTTTAACTAAAATATTTAGAGGAAACTAAATACACTTTTGTTTTTAATTTTATTTATTTCCGGAATGTTATTTGAGTCTGTTCAGTTAGGGCCTTTGTACATAATAAATGTTGGATTTAGACTTTAGTCAAACTTTAGGGTTAGAATGTAAAAGTTTAGAAAACTTGAAATATTGTAAAAGATAAGAAAAAAATTAGTTGGCTGAGGGCAAAGAAAACTTTTTTTATTTTTACAGTCTATTCGATTTTGTGACACGTTTAGTGTGTTTCCTCAGGTACAACATAAATAAAAAATACGAAATGCAGAAAATTGTGTGATAAAAACAAGGGCATTTTAGAATTAAAAATATTTAAAATGTATTATACTGTTAAGGACTAATGGAGAGTTAAATGATGGAGGAGGTTATTTGTTTGGTTATGAAGTAAGGTGTACTTGCAAAGATAACACAGAAGGGAAAGCTTACAAAGTGAGGGGGCTTCTTTTGAGGAAGCGGATTCTATTGTAAAAATTGATTAAAATTATAATATAGACCTATGTGAGAATTGAAGATCAGGTGTAGAACTTTGGAAAATGGTAAATAATAGAGTGTAGAACTTTAGAAAACATAAAATATTATAATGTTCTTCTTTGTACAAATTAAAAATTAGAATGTAGTAGAACCTCGTAAAATAAAGCAATAGAATGTAGACCTCTGGTAAAATTAGAGGTTAGAACATAGAACTTTGTTAAACGCACAATATTAGAATGTGGACCTTGGTTAAGCTACGAGTTTTAATTAAAATATATAGAAGATAGTGTTTTGTTCATGATTGTTGTTATTACGAGTTGTAAGTTTTGTAATTTATTTATTCAGAGTGTTACTTCAAGTGTGTTGTTTTGTATTTTATTTATTCCCTCAAAAATATTTCTAAAAGATATGTAAATTATGTTTTATTCGATTATGTTTAGCATTCTAATGGTTTTTAAGTTTTTATTTCACTTTGTGAGTTTCAAATATGTGCAGTTGAGAAAGTATTTTGTTTTGCCATTATTTTGCTTATTTAATTACCTGCGACCAAACATATCTTTTGTGTTTACATTTTTATCTTAGTTTCATTTGCCTCTCTAATGTAATATTTATCTGGCGCAGAACCCCTGTGAAGTGTTTAACACTAAATACAGTATATTTTATTTCATGTTTTTACGTGGACATTCCAAGGTAATTACCAGTTACAGTGGTTGTCCTGAAGTTCATAAATACAATATAATAAACAGGAAAATACACAGAATATTTATGGCAGGTGGTATCGGAACCAGTTTTCTTTATATTTAATAAATATTACACAAAAATTAGTACGTACAGTTGTTAATTAATACTGGGGGTTATGTACACATAGCAGCACATACTTGGTGACCAGCAACACATGTAGATCTTTGTTTAAAATTAAAGGATAGAATGCAGATATTTAGTAAATATGACATGTTAAAATGTATAACTATGAAATGATTGAAGATTAGAAAGTAGAATATTGGAAAACATAAAATATTAGAATGTAGAACTTTGTTAAAATCATCATAGAATCAATGTTTTTTTTCTAAAATAAGCCATTTTTTTTTTTTTTATGGATGCAATCATTTAGTTTTCATTTTATATAAAATACATTAATAATTTTGTGATGAGAAATGGTTCATGGAATTATTTTGTCATCTTTGTTGATAAACATTGAAAAAAAAAAGATTGTTAACATGTATAAATAAGGTACTCAGATCCAGATAGAAGAACATTAATGTTTGGATGGTATATTGCTTGTTAAACGTCCAAATTACTATTCATTTGATAGAAATGAAGCTATGAAAGTGAAAAATTGCCAACGCTTTCAAATTGGTGGCGGCAATGTTATCGTCTGTAGGTTCATGAGTGCTAAAGGAGTGGTAAGTTGCATCTAATTAGTGGTAATATGAATCAATACAGGTACTATAATATATAAAGGAAAAATTTAAGCGGAGAGTGCGAAAGAAATCAACAAGATAATGATCCTAACTGCATTAAAAGGACTCAGGAATGGCTATTGCATAAAGAACCTCGTCGCCTGAAACCAATCGCCCGATCTAAATACCATTGAGCACCTATTGGAGAAAATCAATCAAAATGGGGGATTCGGAACCGAGAAGAATTAAAAAAGGTTGTTATGGAAAAATGGCTTAAAATTCCTGTAGAAATGACATCAAAGTTAGTTGGATATATATGTAAATCTGGAAATAAAATGCATGCATTATGTTCCATTCGATTATGTTTATACTTTTAATTGTTAAGTTTTTATTTTCCCAGGTTATAAATTTGTGCAGTTCAGAATGTACTTTTGTGTGCAATTGATTTTTGTGTTTGTTTTATGTGCTCTCTGATGTATTATTTATCTGGTATAGAACCCCTGTAATGTGTTTTACACTAAATACACTATATTTCATTTCATATAGAACTTTGTTAAAAAATTAAGGTAGAATGTAGACCATTGGAATATGTTAAAATGTGGAACTTTGAAACATAAAAAATTAGAATGTAGACATCTGTAAAAATTCAAGGTTAGAATTTAGTACTTTATGAAACATAAAATATTAAAAGGTACACCTTTTTCAAGATTATAGCCTTGGATGTAGAACTTTGAAAAACATGAAATATTAAAATGAGGTTCATTGTTGAGTTATGAATTTTAACTAAAATATTTAGAAAAAATTGTTTTGTTCACCTTGGTCGTTATTAGTAAGTTTTTTTATTTGATGTATTTCTTAAGTGTTACTTTAAGAGCTAGTTTAAGCTTAGAAAATACTTCGTATTGTCATTTTCATCTTTATTGTTCCTTTAAGGTGTGTGTGTGTGTTTGTGTTTTAATTAGACATCATGCTCTGCTCTTGAAGCGCACTACATTAAATTATGTGTGTGTGTTTGTGTTATCATGAATATTAACGGAACCAAAAAAAAAAAGAAACTAAATCGTTTGTACACAATATCTCCACTGGGCATAAAAGTCTGAACACCATGGATTCATTTTATGAATTAATTTTATTTTCTTGATACAGATTATTTTCGTAAATATTTTGTAAGAATTAAGACGTGTGATGTAAAATAAAGGATTCTTGTTATGAAATTACATATTAGTTTTCCACCGAAAAAGAGTTGTTCTTTAATGCTAATAACCATAAGAATAAAATGCAGTTAGGGTGTTCAGACTTCATTTTATGAATTAATTTTACTTTCTTGATACAGATTATTTTCGTAAATATTTTGTAAAAATTGTGACGTGTGATGTAAAATAAAAGATTCTTGTTATGAAATATATTTGTTATTGTTATTAAGTATTTATTTAGTTTTCCGAGTTTTAGATTTGTGTTAAAAATGTAGTTCCATGTTAGAATGTTGGAACACATAAAATATTAGAATGTAGGCCTTTTGTTAAATTATGAATTTTAATTATAATGTTTAGAAAAAACTGTTTAGTTCGTGTTTGTAGTTATTAGTTACTTTTTAATTTTATTTCATTCCCGAGTGTTGATTTCATTTTGATAAGTTTAGAAACTACTTTGTACAATCATTTTTCATCTTTATATTGGTATATGGTACGTGAGCGTAGTGTGTATATGCGGAGTATATCATAAATATTGAAGGAAACAAAAAAATGAAATCATTTGTACTATATTTTAGTAGAATATGTACACTGGGACATAAAAAATCATCATAGAATCAATGTTTTTTTTCTAAAATAAACCATTTTTTTTAATGGATGCAATCATAGTTTTCATTTTATATAAAATACATTAATAATTTTCTGATGATAAATGGTTCATGGAATTATTTTGTCATCTTTGTTGATAAACATTGAAAAAAAAAAAGTTTGTTAACATGTATAAATAAAGTACTCAAATCTATATAGAAGAACATTAATGTTTGGATGGTATATTCCTTGTTTAAACGTCCAGATTACAATTCATTTGATAGCAATCGCTTTAGTATATAATATTTAACCAATAAAACGAAAGTACTGAAAGCTATTCGAAAATTAATTGCGATTTTGCGAAAGAAAATGAAAAGTATTCCAAGAATGGGAAAATCGTTGATAAAAATCCTTCAGCAGTATTTAATATAATGAGTTGTAGAGTGTAGAACTTTAGAAGACAAAATAGTAAAGTGTAGACCTCTGTTATACTATGAATTTTAACTAAAATATATAGAAGATAGTGTTTGGTTCATGTTTCTTGTTATTACGAGTTGTAAGTTTTGTAATTTTTTTATTCGGAGTGTTACTTTAAAGCAGCTTACACACTAATGCAATTCAACTCACACGACCGACTCAAGCAACTACATGAGACCGATGTTTTCACATTGTTGTAAAATCGATGCGATCTGAATCTAGTCGAAATGGTGTCGTCAGAAGATGAGGATGTTATTATTTCTTGGTATTTTCGTAGGAGAAAGAATAGACTTTTCTGCGCGCACCCGTATTTTGTAGAAAATTTTGAACGAAGAATGTTTGTAGCTGCAAGGGAACTCAATGACCCGGTTAAATTTAAATCTATGTATAGGATGATTCCAACAACCTTCTTAGAACTACTTGACCTAATTACTCCTGCCATACAAAAAAGGGATACCAGTTTTAGGAGGTGCATTACAGCAGATGAAAAACTTCTAATGACGCTGAGGTAAGTTTATTAAAATGTATTTTTTCTACACATGAAAAAATTACAATGTTTGATACAATACAATTTACAAAGTTCTTGAATTTTCTGGGCTGCTAAACTGTACCTGTAAAATTTTTAAAATACAAAGCTACAGATTTTACTTTAAAAAATTTATATTTATTCAAATATTGTTTCAATTCATCATATTCACCATTATTTATCCATCATATATCACCGGACCGTGAGCTGTAGGGGCTCCTAGGAAGAGAAAATCTAAGGGCAGCACGGCTGGATTCGAACCCGTGATCTCCGCGTTGCTAGTCCAGCGCGCTACCACTGAGCTAATCCCTTCCCTAAATAAGAGTATTGTTTCTGGAAATGTTCCATCCCCCTCGGAAAGCCTATCAAGTACCGAGCCAGAGTTATCTGAACCGTGAGATATCATCCATTAGTGTTTTTGAGCCGTTAGCTACAAACATTAAATAAATTATCATTCAATAGTATGAATAAAGACTGTTTTTTTTTATGTATTGTTAAAAACATTCTAAGGACTGTAATATTTTTTTTGAGCCGGGAGATGGCATGCGAGGCATGCGGCTACGTTTTGAAAAATCTAGCTTGAAAACAGTCTAACGTAAAAAAAAAAATTGTTAGCCGCGAGATGGGCATGCATGACCTGCGGCTATGTTTTATAATATTTAGTTTGAAACATTCTAAGGACTGTAATATTGTTTTTGAGCCGCGAGATGGATTCCAAGTCGGGGGCAAACATTTTATAATATCTAGCTAAAGACTTTAATATTTTTTGATATTCAATACTTTGTGTATTTTTATGTATTTTGTTCATGTTTACACTTATAATATTTAGCTAAACACATTCTAAGGACTTTATTATCATTTTTGAGCCGTGAGATGACATACAGAACATGCGGCTAAGATGTGTAATATTTAGCTTGAAACATTTTAAGGACTTTAATAATGTTTTTGAGCCGTGAGATATCATCCAAGTCGAGGGCTAATATTTTATAATATTTAGCTACAAACATTAAATAAATTATCATTCAATACTATGAATAAAGACTTTGTTTTTTTTTTTTATGTATTGTTAATAACATTCTAAGGACTGTAATATTTTTCTTAAGCCGGGAGATGACATACAGGACATGCGGCTAAGTTGTGTAAAATTTAGCTTGAAACATTTTAAGGACTTTAATATTGTTTTTGAGCCGTGAAATGTCATCCAAGTCGCGGGCTAATATTTTATAATATTTAGCTAAACACTTTAATATTTTTTGATATTTTGTTCATGTTTAAATTATGTTTACACTTATAATATTTTAGATAAACACATTCTAAGGAATTTAACATTGTTTTTGAGCCGTGAGATGTCATCCAAGTCGAGGGCTAATATTTTATAATATTTAGCTAACACTTTACTATTTTTTGATATTTTGTTCATGTTTAAATTATATTTACACTTATAATATTTAGCTAAACACATTCTAAGGACTTTAACATTGTTTTTGAGCCGTAAGATGGCATACAAGACTAGGGCTAAGATTTTATAATATATAGCTAAACACATTTTAAGCAGTTTAATATTGTTTTCTAGCCGTGAGATGACATCCAAGTCGTGGGCTAAGTTTTTATAATATTTAGCTACAAACATTAAATATATTATCATCCTATACTATGAATAAAGGCTTTGTTTTTTTTAAGTCGAGGGCTAAGTTTTTATAATATTTAGCTAGGAACATTAAATATATTATCATCCAATACTATGAACAAAGACTTTGTTTTTTTTATTTATAGTTAGATACAATATTTAGCTAAACACATTTTAAGGACTTTCATATTGTTTTTGAGCCGCGAGATGAGATACAGGACATGCGGCTAAGTTGTGTAAGATTTAGCTAGAAACATTTTAAGGACTTTATTATTGTTTTTGGGGCGTGACATGGCGTCCAAGACTAAGGCCAAATATATTAGCATCCAATACGATGAATTAACCAATGAGTCTGGCGCAATGGCTATGATACTTTTCTTGGGCGTGAACGAGAGCGCTCCCTCCAGACGACCTTACCAATTGCGTATGATTTAGCTAAAAACATTCCAATGACTTTAATATTGTTTTTAAGCCGTGAGATGACATCCAAGACTAGAGCTAAGTTGTTATAATATTTAGCTAAAGACTTTAATATTTTTTGATATCATACAATACTATGAACAAATACTTGTGTTTTTTATGTTTATGTTCATGTTTAAATTAAATTATGTTTACACTTATAATATTTAGCTAGAAACATTCTAAGGATTTTAATATTGTTTTTGAGCCGGTAGATGACATACAAGACTAGGGCTAATATTTTATAATATTTAGCTAAGCCTTTTAATATTTTTTGATATTATCATACAATACGATGAACAAATACTTCGTGTTTTTTATTTTTATGTACATGTTTAAATTAAATTATGTTTACACTTATAATATTTAGCTAGAAACATTCTAAGGACCATAATATTCCTTTTGAGCCGTGAGATGACATCCTAGACTAGGCGGCTAAATATATTATCATCCTATTCTATTAACAAAGACTTTGATTTTTTTTATGTATTGTTAGAAACATTATAAGGACTTTAATATTGTTTTTTAGCCGTGAGATGACATGCAAGTTGAGGGCTAAGTTTTTATAATATTTAGCTAGAAACATTAAATATATTATCATATACTATGAATAAAGACTGTGTTTTTTTATGTATTGTTAGAAACATTCTAAGGACTTTAATATTTTTGTTGAGCTGTGAGATGACATCGAGGGGCTAAGTTATTACAATATTTAGCTAGAAAAATTCTAAGGACTTTAATATTGTTTTTGAGCAGTGAGATGATATACAAGACTAGGGCTAAGATGTCATAATATTTAGCTACAAACATTAAATAAATTATCATTCAATACTATGAACAAAGACTTTGTTTTTATGTATTCTTAGAAACATTCTAAGGACTGTATTTTTTTGTTGAGGCGTGAGATGCATCCAAGACTGAGGCTATGTTTTTATAATATTTAGCTACAAACATTAAATATATTATCATCTAATACTATGAATAAAGACTTTGTTTTTTTATGTATTGTTAGAAATATTCTAAGGACGTAAATATTTTTGTTGAGCCGCGATATGACATACAAGACTAGAGCTAAGATTTTATAATTTTTAGCTAAAGACTTTAATATTTTTTGATATTATCATACAAACATTAAATATATTATCATCCTCTACTATGAATAAAGACTTTATGTATTGTTAGAAACATTCTAAGGACTTTAATATTTTTGTTGACCCGTGAGATGACATACAGGACATGCGGGTAAGTTGGCTAGAAACATTAAATATATTATCATCCAATACTATGAACAAATACTCTGTGTATTTTTATGTATTGTTTCACTTTTTCATGTGTATTAATACTAGTATACTATGTTTTTTCATGTTTTAATACGTGTGTATTTTCTGTATTTTTTGCTTTTTAAGTTTAGTACTACTATGTTTTATATATTGTTTCACTTTTTTTTGTGTATTAATACTAGTATACTATGTTTTTTCATGTTTTAATACTTTTTTTTTAGTATGTGGTTTTTATTTTTAGTACTAGTATGTATTTTCATTTTTAATTCTTGTGTTTTTTGTATTTTTACTTTTTACATGTAGCAAGGCAGTTAACCCAGGACCAAACTTTGTAGCATCGTAAGTGTGAACAGTAGTACGTTGACATGTCCAAATAACTCCTTTAGGAGTGGTTGGCTGGAGCAAATTGCAACAAATTGGCTTTGGAATGTCTTGTAACACATGAAGTGATACCTCCGCGAATACCGGATTCAATCATAAGATGTTTATCATAATCAGTCAATAGTTCCAATTTTACTTGTGTATATTTCAAACAGGCGTCAAATGCCAACCCAGGCGTTGTGAAATACCAACTTGGATCAATGCTGTAAATAGATTCACACACATTTCAACTATGTCGCTTAAAAGAATTATGTCTGTTGTTAAATACAATTCTGTGTAATCTCTAAATGTTTGTATATTGAAAGCGGTCCAGACTTGAAACTTCATATCATAAACTAAATATACAAAGATCTACAACTTTTATTTAAAACATTACTTTGGGAAAATCATTTAACGCCACTTTTAGCGGAGGGTTGGGGTTACAGCTTCTCTAAAGTGATATCATAGTTGATTATACAATTCTATCATCCAAACAAAATTAATTAGAAATAAATAGATGAATAGACGAATTTCATTAAATTTGATACACAAACTATATTATTACTAATAGTCTTTATTACAAATAATATACAAAACAAATAATGAAAAAAGAAATAATTGAACTTCCAAAGACACCAACCATGGTCACAGACCGTCGGTGGAGACACAAACTATAATGTCAATTATCATTTTGAAAACTGGAGTAAAAGAAAGTTGTGTGAGTGTTTTACACCAGATTTTTTTTAGTTTTTTTTAGGCTAAAGACAATTCTTATGGATTGATATTATTATATAATTATAAATACTGATGGCAGGAATATTAATATTAAATTTTCAAAACCATATTATAAATACTAAAACTAAAGGAGTTTTTAAATTCAAGAATAATAAGTGTTCCCGTAAATGATCAAATATTTAAAGATAAATCCATTGGAAGGGAAATCCATATGGATTACAATTTACAAAATAGAAAATGTAAAAATTTATAATCAATCTGAAATCCAGTTGACTGATATAAAACAAATAAAAATTGTACCATACAAATTAAAAAAGCTTGAAAATGTAAAATCATATAATCAAATGAATAATCAAATACTAAAATATATTATTATTGTATTAGTAATAGTAATTATTGTATAATGAAATGTATAAAAAAAAATTTAAGGAAAAATTATGTTAATAAAATAATTATTAATTATCAATATAAACTAATTATATACAGCAATTATGGAAAAAATAAAATAAAATAAAGAATCATATTGAGAAAAGATAAATTTATTGTATAAAGAAATATATTGTGAAAATAAAAGGAAAATTATATTAAGAGAATTATAACATATTAAATACTATCCATAGATATAACTAATTGTATAAAGAAGTTCATTATTTAAAAATAAAAGAAATGCGATATATTGAAACACACACAGGATATTCTTATCGCAACAGTATATGATTCACTCTATTTATTGCTCACCGACTTTATCTTATTATTTTATATTTTATGTACACACCGGATGTTTTTATCTGTTTATTACTCAGCTTTTTATTTCTAACAGACCGACTTTATCTTGTTTATTATTTTATATTTCTACCAGATATTCTTATCTGTTTATTACTCAGCTTTGTATTTCTAACAAGTGGGTGTTTTGTTTAAGTGGGGACCTCATTTAAACACTATAAATAGTTGGATATTTAGTGGGGTAATGTACATTAACTCTGACATCGCTTGTCAATCACAACACTCGGGGTAAGTTTAATTTCTATTTTTTCAAATCCAATTAAGTCCTATGTGTAAGCAGCTAGAAGGAGACACTCTGATTCTCTTCGGAGCTCAGAGGGACCGACTAGTTAGCTATCCTTCTCAAATCCAATTAAGTCCTCGCACCATGCCTATGTGTAAGTGGCTAGGAGGAGACCCTCTGATTCTCTTCGGAGCTCAGAGGAACCGACAAGTTCGCTATCCAGAAGTGGATATTTTGACGAACGTGTAAGCTAGAGCGCTTGGCAAAGTTCCATTATGCCTCGATAAAACGCTGCACAAGTAGGCTAAGAATATTGACGAATCCGCTTTGCGGTGGCTGGATGCGGTACAATCAGGCAGGTGCATAGGATGATGGATTTTTTGTTTTTACAGGTAAAAACTCATAAGAATTGTCTTTGGCCTAAAAAAAATATGGTGTAAAACACTCACACAACTTTCTTTTACTCCAGTTTTCAAAATGATAATTGACATTATAGTTTGTGTCTCCACCGACAGTCTGTGACCATGGTTGGTGTCTTTGGAAGTTCAATTATTTCTTTTTTCATTATTTGTTTTGTATATTATTTGTAATAAAGACTATTAATTATTATTTTTATGATTATTATTTATTATTATGCTTTAAAAGAATACACTTTTTTATAGCATGGAGTTGCTACAATATAACAAAAAAATACAATAAAGGTAAAATGAAAAATCTTTTACATAATTATAAAATACTTAATTAAGATTCACAAAAAATTAATCCTTTACATTTTAAATGGAAATACATAACTATAATCAAAACAACAAAAACCAAACAAAAGAGGAAAAGAAAGAAATCTTGTAAATAGTACTGTTACAAAATTAAAGTGATATATGTAAATATATATAATGCAATATAATATAATTGTAAATGAATAATTTCCAAATAGACATAAAAATTAAAATAAACTAAACCAAAGGGACAACACTTATTGAGAAAATTAAAAAATTGACTGAAATTAGCCGAATAATCCCAATAACTATAATCCCAACAATATAATAAATAATGAATGTGTGGCAGCAATTAATTTATTTATCTCTCAAGATGAGAGCTTGTTTAGTATAATAAAATATATTTTTAACTTTTTCAATCGAATTAAGATCTGTTAACTGGAAAATAGGGTCAGAGTAACAACTAATATATTTACTTAGCCATTTTTGGCGGATAGAGCTAAACAATGAACAATTAAGAAAAAAGTGTTCCAAACTATCTGGTTCTTTCAATTTACATAATGTGCACTCTTTATCGGGCTCGAATTTGTATTTTTTGCCATTTAAATATAATACTGTGAACTTTTTGGATGCTAAGCGTATTTGTGCTAAAATTTTTAACTTTACAAAATTTATATTTAAATTAAGATAAGACTGCTGAATGGAGAGGGAAGGTAGTACATTTCTAAAATGGATATTATAAGAAGAAATTAGTGCTTTATTTATATCGATACACTTACAGTTATTATTATACTTCTCTTGTAGGCTTTTCAAATTACTATTCAGGATTTCTGGATCTTGCAGTTGCCATATATCTTGAGCACCAATCTCAATTAGCATATGGTGCAGCTTAACCGCCCAATTGAAAGGGAGTTTTTGAGCTTCCATTAATTCCAATAGCCTTAAAAAACATACTCTTGGAAGAGAATCCGAGGGCATGACTAATAACTTAGGCCACCATTTTAATATTCTTTTGAATATTGTACATTTCAGAGGGAGCTGACAGGACTCTAATCGCACATACGTCAGGAGTATGTACGGGCAGACTTAAAAGCAATTTAAAGAATTTTATTTGAACTTTTTCAACAATATCTTCGTACTGGAGAGCCCAAATTTCCGAGCAGTTCAATAAGGTTGACTTTATTAAACTGTTAAATAGCTGCAACTTTGCGGACCATGTGTAAGATTTACATTTACAAAGAATATTTAAAACTTGGGGGATAGCTATTTGGCTTTTAGAAGAAAAATAATTTGCTGCTAACCTAAATTTTCCGCTAGAAGAGAATGGTACACCCAAATATTTAAAATTCTGTTTAAACTGAATGGGTTCATTATTGTAATATAGCGCTTTTAAATTTTTGACTCTCCCCGATTTCTTAAAAGGAACTACCACCGTTTTCGATAGATTGACCTCTAATGAGTTTTCGCGACAGTATTTATACAAAATATTAAGACTGACTTGTGCATCTTTCCAGGACGGCGCTAGAATGACAATGTCATCTGCATAAAGCAGCATTAAAAGTTCTTGATTAGTTTTAATATTGACTCCACGGGCCCCACTGTTTTCGAAGAATTCAATTATATTGCTTAGGTATAAGGAGAATAATAAAGGGCTCAATATCTCACCTTGGAGGACGCCTTCTGTAATATTTATATATTTAGATCTTGAGTCCCCTTCCACAACGGCCATTACTGCTTGGTCATAAATTTTTTTAATAATGCGAATAAATTTCGAGCTTACACCTAAATTTAGCAGTTTCTCCCATAATTTGATGTGGCAAACAGAATCGAAAGCTCTTCGAAAATCAACAAAGATCGCATACATCTGCCCGCCTGTAGCACGCAGTTGAATATTAATCGCGGAACTTAAAATGAAAATTCCATCGCGGCATCCTTTATTTCGACGGAAGTCTAATTGTTCATTAGGTATTATATTATACAATTCGGCCCACTTGGAAAGCCTAGTGTTTAGAATGTAAGTAAATATTTTTGTAACTGTGTTCACTAATGAGATCGGCCTATAGTTAGCAGGATTAAGGGGATCCCCCTTCTTAAATAACATTTTCGTGTTAACTTGACACCAGGAGGGAGGTATCACCTCATCATTCCATATTTTATTGAACATATTCAACAAATAGTGCGTCCAGGAAGGAGGTAGAATTTTAAAAAATTCATTTTTTATTAAGTCTGGACCAGTAGCTTTATTTTTTTTTGACGCTCCGATGCTATTTATCAATTCCTCCAGAGTAAAATTCTCATCGAGGATGGGACAATGTACCCCGAAGTAGTCAACATCATTGCTTAAAAGTTCCGGATATATATTTTTTAAAAAATTTTCCCAGACATTCATTTCGATTTCATTTTTATTAAAATTTTTATTTTGAAATACTCTTACTGCTTGCCAAAAAACTTGGAAATTATTTGCGGAGTTAAATTTTGAACGAATTTCTTTATAACAATCATATTTTGCACTTAATACGGTTTTTCTAAAAATTCTTTTAGCCGATAAGTATAGCTTTAATACATCTTCACAAAATTTTAATTTTTTGCATTTTCTATAAGATTTTTTTACCAAATGTTTTGCTATATTACAATCAGGAGTGAACCATGATTTATAACTATGAAATTTATATCTGAGTTTGCACTTAACAAAAATTCCAACTTCATGTCCTATATTTTGCAATGTCGAGAAGAAATTATTATATAAATCCATTGCGGAAGTACTATTAAAATAGATTGTATTAGAACATTCTAATAAATTATAAAATTTTATCAACTTTTCTGAATCAATTTTTATTAATTGAGTGCTTTTGTTTATATTAGGTTTTATATTTTTAATTTTTTTATTATCTAAATTAATATCAATCTTAATTTGCAATCTGCAAAGCAAATGCTGCGAAAATGAAGTAATGGGCAAAATATTAAAGTGACAACAATATTTCAAAGCAAGGTAATCCATCCAAACAAGGTCTATCACACTTTTCCCTTGAAAACCAATAAATGTATAATTAGCTGGGTAATCATTGTTCGATCTGCCATTGCATAAAAATAAACCATTATTCTCCATAATTTCAGTCAATCTTCTACCCTTGTCAGTTATTAGCTCATCCAAACTCTTCCTCTTTCCAGTAAAGCATGTACCAAAGAAAATATCACTTTCTAACATATTTAACTCACCTAACCTTGCATTATAATCGCCCCCCAGTACAATACTAGACTCTGGATATTCCTGCCTTAATTTAAATAGTTCACTACTGTTCTATATAGTTCAATAGTACTAAATAGTACTACTGTTCACACTTACGATGCTACAAAGTTTGGTCCTGGGTTAACTGCCTTGCTACATGTAAAAAGTAAAAATACAAAAAACACAAGTATTAAATATACCAGTTTAAACACAAACTAGTACTAAACATAAAAGTAAAATTACAAAAAACACAAGTATTAAACATAAAAATACATACTAGTACTAAAAATAAAAACCACATACTAAAAAAAACAAGTATTAAAACATGAAAAAACATAGTATACTAGTATTAATACACAAAAAAAAGTGAAACAATACATAAAACATAGTAGTACTAAACTTAAAAAAGTAAAAAGTACAGAAAATACACACGTATTAAAACATGAAAAAACATAGTATACTAGTATTAATACACATGAAAAAGTTACAATACATAAAAATACACAGAGTATTTGTTCATAGTATTGGATATAATATATTTAATGTTTCTAGCCAACTTACCCGCATGTCCTGTATGTCATCTCAGGACATACAATCAAAGTCTTTGTTCATGGTATAGTTAACAATACCTAAAAAACACAAAGTATTTGTTCATCGTATTGTATGATAATATCAGAAATTATTAAAGTCTTTAGCTAAATATTATAACCACTTAGCCCTCGAGGTGGATGTCATCTCACGGCTCAAATGCAATATTACAGTCCTTAACATGTTTCAAGCTAAATATTATAAAAACTTAGTCCTAGTCTTGTATGCCATCTTACGGCTCAAAAACAATATTGAAGTCCTTAGAATGTGTTTATCAAAAATATTATAAGTGTAAACATAATTTAAACATGAACAAAATATCAAAAAATATTAGTCTTTAGCCAAATTTTATAAAATATTAGACCTAGTCTTGTATGTCATCTCGCGGCTCAAAAACAATTTTACAGTCCTTAGAACGTTTCTAGCTAAATATTATAAAACATCCCCCCCCCCCCATGGCGCCGACGGAACTTCAAAGTCTGGCCCCCAATAATCCGTAATATCCTGCATAGAGTGGCCACCAAGATCTCTACCGCCCCCCAGCACCCGATTAATCGCTGCCTTGCGGTCCCGCTTCCATAACTCTTGGACCGACGCATATTGCCGCCGACTTAAGTGCCGCGATGAAAGGGTACTTCCATGCGCTATACCTACCCTCTCAGTGTCACTCTACGCCACGATTGCCTTCACCTAAACTCCTCCACCATCCCAAAATCTGCACCGTCGGGTCCCGCGCCGCCAGCACTTCTTGGACACCCCGTACCAGCAGCCCTCCCGCGTGTGAGACCCTCCGCGCTCCCTGCATCGTATCTAAGTCCGTTCGAAGAGCAGACCGCAAGGCCTCCTCCCAACCCTTTTCTTCTCCCACCCCCGACGACTCACTGTTGTGCCCCTCCGCGCCAATCCGCCCCTCTGCGGCCTCCGCGCTCAGTAGCATAAGAACCATCCGTCGATAATCCTCCCTCTTCCTGGCACCTTTAATCCAGCGTCCAACCCTGCAAGCAACGCACTAAGCGTTGGGCCAACCCCTCGTGACCTCCCTCCCGCACTAACCTAACCTCCCACTCGGCTAATACTTGCAATTCTTCCATCGACCAGCGCCGCCTGACCCGTTCCACATTTATAGCACGGTCAAATTCCGTGGGATGTGCACGTTTACGGTGTAGGCCCAGCCCTGAAGCAGTACCGAACACCCTGGCGCACTCGCCGCATATATGCAGAGAATCAGTGGCCATAATCAGTTGCCTTAATCGTCCTCTCCGACCTCTACCGACCTCTTCCACCCGGAACAGTCCGTTCCATTGATCATGTGGTCAGCCTTTTTACCTAACCCCCTACACAATCCGCACTCCGGGGGGGCGTCCTTCCTCGAACAATTCTTCATCCGGTGTCCCGTCTGTGAGCAATGCCCGCAAACGTCTTCCCGATGCCTGCAGTACCTGGCGATGTGCCCCTAGCCCTGGCACCTGAAACACCGCGAGATGCCCAAATAATCCTCGACACGGCACGAGGCCCAGCCCACATATAAACGACCTTTACCGAGCAGATCCCTCCTCACCGTAGGGGTCACTTCTAGAATTACATTTACCACGTCCGCGTTTCTGCTTACCTTCCAGCATCAGCAGGTTAAAGAGGATCCGTTGCAATCCCTTCGGCACTGCCCTCCATGTCCTTGGACTGATCCCATCCGGGCCCGCCGCGGTGCCCCCTCCGGGGTATGAACTTCCTATTTCCTCGTCTAAGACGGGCGCAAACACCTCCGACGCTAACCATTCGCCCCCTGTCCTCTCCACGCGACCTCCCCATGGCGCCGACGCCGTCTCAAAAAACGGGACCCAATACCCTCATATCTCTCCCACAGACTGGTCGCCCAGGTCCCTTCCACCCCCCAACACCCGACTAACCGCAGCCCTCCGATCCTGCTTCCAGAGTTCCTGCAGAGAGGCATATTGTGTACGCCTTACCACCCGCCGCGAATGGAACTCTACCCCGCTCCGGTCTCGGTCCTTCCGACTGACTCAACACCCTGTCTCCACGCTCATTCGGCGGCTCTGCCACCACTCCAAAATCTTGGGGATAGGATCGCGTGACGCCAAACTTTCTCCAACCGCCGCGATCAATAGATCACCTGAATATCTTGCCCGCTGTAACGGACTCAAGAGGTCCCGATCAGAGCGCAACGCAGTCCTCAAGGTCTCCTTCCAACTTTCGTCCCCTTCCCCTTCCAACCTAACCGACCCCTCAACCAAATCCTCCTGTGCCTCCGCGACCAGTTCAGAAATCCGCAAACGCACCATCCGCTGGTAGTCTTCGCGTCTCCTAGCCCCCTTAATACTGTTTACTGTCCGTCCCGGCGCATGCTGTACTAGCCTCTGGGGTAACCCCTCGGGGCACCCCTCCTGCCAGAGACGAGCCTCCCAGCCTGCGAGCACCTCCAACTCCTCCAAAGACCAACGCTTCTTCTGCCGCTCTATCTGTATCCCTCGATTAAATTCCTGGGGATGGGCCCGCCTCTTGTGGAGGCCCAGTCCGGTCCCAGGACTGAATGTCCTTGCGCACTCATCGCACACGTAATTCAAGTCACTGGCCATAATCTATCGCCTTCACCCTCGCAATGCAGTATAGTAATGCCAGCCCCCTCGGAGTGCCGTTTAACTAATCACCACTTAATTGTAATCCACTTATATGAGATTACAAAACTTAGCTCCTGTGCCACTTAGTGCTCCTTATATTTCGCTGCTTTTTAGAGGCGCGTAAGCGCTCGCCTGATCACGCTAGGACCCTCCAAATTTGCGTTTTTATTCTAGGGCACCTACTACTTAATTCCTCAATTTGAGCGCTCCGCGAGGCTACGCCCTCTTGGCCCGGGGCCCCGCCCCCAGCTGCAGCTAACCATAGCACAATGAATCTGCTCCCGCTAAGGACACTCCGGCACAGCCTAATCACTCGCCCACTGGCTGCAGCACCAATCCTCTTGTCTGGGCTTGTCACACTTTACACTCACCCCTTGTCTAAACCTTCACCTGCCTATAACTCTTGAACCATTCACCGTATCAACGTGCAACCCAAAACACTTTGTCACTCACCTAAAAGCTCAACTTCTCCAAAAGCAGGAACCTGGGGCTACGCCCCCGAACCCCAGAACAAGATCAAACTCAAAATGGCGGAAAACTCACCCAGAAAATACAGTACGGTTTTCTTTAAAGACACTACGGACAGCCAATAGGTAACCCTATCCGCACCCAAAAAACCAGAATTTTAAGTCACTTCTAAATAATTAAAAAAACCAAATTAACGAGACCACTTCACAAACGATGTGTACTGTCCAACAGCTAGACGAACACTAGGATTGCCGCTATTTTTTTTTTTTTTTTTAAATATTTGCGACAGGGTTAGCACTTGGCGCAGCCTGTCTACTCCAAGTGCCAACGCGAATTTCGAATCCTGGCGAGGTTTTTCCTCTTCTTCCCCGGTGACATCTTATTTTCTTCTTCATATTTCTTCCTTTTCTGCAGATGTATCCGTCGTAGAGTCTTCTCCCAAGAGCTGCCAAGAGGAGTGGTCGTTCTCACCCTAGTGCTGATAATCCACCGGGCCTCACGCCAGAAGTTCCCCGTCGTCTCGCAGTCGACGTCATCTGGTTGAACCTTACAGTTCGTGCAGTTCGAGCGCACCTTGTCCAGTTCGTGTGGGAGCCCTGCAGCACACGCGTCACTATCCCACTTAGAGTCCCCGGGGGGATCCCAAATGAGATGAGTTCCGCATGTGACCGCAGAGACCAAACCCCACGCCAGGAAAGCGTAGCGGAAGTAAATTCCACCTTCCTGGTGGAGAGTCCGAACCTGGTTGCGATAGCCTCAACCAGATCCGAGTTGTCAGCGTAATACTTCTTTTTGCTTTGATGTGCTAAGTCCAAAGACCTTGCACCGCTGACAACCTGGGTGTCCAACACCAACGCGCCATCCCTGCCTTTTGCAATGATATCGGGTTTGCGGAGGCCGACAGACGTCTGCACACTTGGCTCTAGCTCCACCTGCCACCCTTTCGAGCGCAGGCTAGCGGCCAACATGTTGCATACAGCGTTGTGTCGTAGTATTCGACCCCCATGGGTTCAAAAACGACGCTGTATGACGTGTGCAGCAGTCTATTCCTCCGCACATCCCGCTCTGCAATGCACAGGCATCGAAACTCTACGTATACCTCTGGAAGTTCTGATCCTAGTTGGAAGACAGTTAATATGGACGTGTACGTGCTGTACACAGTCCCTTCCCGGCACCCCGACACTTCCATTGGCAATCCAACGAGTCGAACTTTGGGTTCTAGAAGATTTCCGCAGTTCGAACCCATCAACTGAAGCGTGGAGCAAGGACGACCAGTATCCCTTCCGATTGGCCCGAGGACCATCGGCCGGGATCCCGAATCGTTCCAACGCTCCTTTCGCCCAGCCCAGCTTGCGCTGCACACGGCGCGAACGCCATGCCGCCCTCGCCGGGGGGTACTCGCTCGATTCCAACTTGCCAATCCTGCGGACAGTGAGCTCAGGTATCAACGTCCTGAAGGACGGGATCCCAAGCCCACCGTCTTTAGGTAAAGCATGGAAGTAGCCAAGGGCTACATCTTTGGGAAGGCGAAGCCACGTGCGGACGTACCGCCGAACTTGCCTATCCAACTGCAACAGCCTACCAGTGGTGACGTTGCCGAGCACAAGACCATGGACAAATCTGGGAATGAAAAATGTCTGCAGGATAACCAGACGTTGCTGAGGCTTCAGAGGCGCTCGAGAAAGATTCTCTAACGTCGCCGAAACATCAACTTCTATAGTCTTGGCTCCACGCGGATCAAAATCCACAAAAAGATATCTCCACTCGGAAACCGCGGACGATTGTCCGAGTGGTTTTCCCCCCAATCGAAATTGGGGTTCAGCCACAATCTTGTACTTCTTTCCGTGTCCATCAGGGATGCAGGAGAGAGCATGACACTTGTTTGGGTTCAGGAAAAGGCCCATTCCAGACGCTGCCTCCTCTATTTTACTAAGGGCTAAGCTCATCCCCAACCTGGAAGAAGCCACAACGACTAAGTCGTCTGCAAATCCCAAGCAGGAGACGCGCTCGCCCTCCAAGAGGAAATCCACCTCCTCGGGGATAGAAGAGAGGATCCTATCTATCGCCAGATTAAAAATCAATGGCGACAGAGGATCACCCTGCCTCACTCCTCTTCGAAGGATGACGTCCTACTGGACCTGCCCTTCACCTCAAACCGCGTACTGGCATTGTTATAACCACTTAGTACATAACCAATAAAAGATTCAGGGAATCCTCGGGTGCGCTCGATCGCCCCATGGTCAGACTGTCAAACGCCTTCATAATATCGAGCGAGAACAAATGCACTCTCGCATCGAGGACCGTGCCGTCGCCAACAGAGAGTCGAGAATAACATGATTCTCAGCTACTCCATCAGCGGAGACAAAAGCCCTCTGACGTACGGCAAAAAGACGTAGGGCACTTAGCTTGGCTGCTAGGATCTTATGAAGATGTCGCACAACTACCGACACGACCGAAATCGGCCGACAGCCGCCCGGAGAACCGGGTAAGTCCGACTTAGGGATAAAGACCGTGCGTGACACCCTTAACGCTTCCGGTAACTTCCCTTGCACTAATATCGTGTTATATAACAGGGCCTTGATTGATGGTGGGACCGCATTCCACGACCGGACCGAGATGTTATCTGGCCCGGCTGCGGAGCGCACCGCGATCCGGTGGGCATGCACCTCCTTGCTGATGGGGCCTAGCAGGTCGCCAACGGCAATCGGAGGGCCAACCTTCCGAAGAGGGTGACTCTCCTCAATACCTATTGGCGTCTGCAGCAAGGGAGCCCAGAACCTTTCGATTTCCTCCAGGCCATGGGCACCCCGCCTCGGACCACCATCCAGCACTTCGTGTGCAGACCTGGACCGGTTGCGCTTCCACAGGGTCTGCGTGCGCGCATACGCTTTTCTCCTCTTTAGTCTTTTACTAGTGCGCTTCGGCCTACGACCGCGTCGGCCACATAATGTACCACGCCCCGATGGCTGTGCTAGTGCGGCATCAGGAAAGCAGAGCCTAAGCCAGCTAACCAATTCATCACTGACGTCGTGTCCGTCCAGGGCTTTCGCAACAGAACAGCGAAACTGCTCAGCGTTGAAACCCTCTCCGGGCACGACCGTTTCCCAGAGGAGAGACCTTACTGCATTACGCAGCTCGGACTCTCCCTCAATAAAATCGGTCGCCGGGGAAGGCTGCAAAGACCCGGCGCCCATACCAGCACTGCCGATTTGAGACATTCTTCCCTCTTGCCTGTTCCCTTTCGGTACTAAGGGTTCTTTAAGACCGTTCCTATCCTTTCGGATATACCAGTCCCCCCGTGCAAGCACGGAGTCTTTTACAAGAGAAGGATGTCACCACCAAGGAGAGGCTGTCACCCCGGGCACTCCCCAGCTTGACCCATTTAAGGGTAGGTTGAGATACGCTCAACCAGCGCGCAGAATGATCCCACATAGTGGTCACACTCCACTACCAGTCACTAGAGTAGGCACTCTAGCAAGCTCCGGTTGGCCGCGCACATCTAGCAAGTGCACTTCCAGCTACCGGCTGGCACCGGGGTTTAATTTATATTTCGGGTCTCCTTCCGCTCAACTCATAACCGAAGTCATTGGAGTTGTTGGTTAAACCACGACCACTACGAATTCGACCTCAACTGCAAGCAATTGGGCTCGGAAATCGACGCTGCTTCCGCCCGTAGTTCAGTATTTCATACTCGA
>JAAEAF010004526.1:0-28372 GCA_011037195.1 Triatoma infestans | reverse complement strand
TCTCCGGAACACACCCCATAACGGTCCACAAGCCGGGGTTGAGGCCCTGGTTGCCAAACCTCAAGAGGCTGACAACCCTTTCGCCGTCACAGGCTCGCCATCCTCATGGGGTACAAAGACCGAGCACATCACTGGCTTCGGGACCTCGTCCCCCACCAGGACCCTGAGGGCATCGCCCTCCCAGGGCCGCAGCGTAGGGACGACCTCCGTCACCCAGGACGCACTCTCCTTGTCTGCACATGTAAGCAGGAGAAACCCTGCTTTATGTGTGCACTTAAGAAAGCGCACCTGACGGTCCTCCGTGGAGGCCGCCATGGTGGACAGCAGGGATTTTTGGATGGCTTTCAGCCTATCCGGCTCCAACTGCGTGTCCGGATAATCGGCCGCGCCAATCGCGACCTTCACCGAGGACAAAGCCTCCCCATAAGTACGAGGTCTCGCCCTCTTCGTCGGCCGCGATGCTTTCGGGTACTTTCCTCCGAACGCGGCCTTTTACCGGCCTGAGCCTTTTCTTCCTGTTGCCGGACAAGGTTCTCCCTGATTATGGATCGTCTTGCGACTGCCAAATCAGTTCCTTGACCGATTAACCTTTGCACCCGCCTGTTGGACGCGCCTGACAGACGGACTGCAAGAATGTCCATGTCGCACATCACGTCAACCTCCTCTAGAGATAGCGCCCTTAGGGCTCTCCGGGGAGGCTGTGTAGTGGCCTCGGACGTGGGGGCATCCGCCCGCTCGTCCGAAGGTCTGTGTTTTAAATTAGAATGTTGCTGCTCCATGTTGTTCCCACGAGTAGCTGGGGAAGTGAAGTCCACCCGGTGAGAGCCCCGCAATGACCGGGTAAGGCTACTTACTCTGGGAGGGCGCCTGGTATCCCAGAGGCTCCGTAACGACCCCGGGATTAGGCTCCGGGACCAACCATCCTATAGGCACGGATCGCATAACACCGTAGGATTGAGCCGGATATAGAGGCAGGATAAGGTGGTCAGGGATTTCAAGGAAGGGCGACATAAAACAGGAGGCCAACGGGGGGTAATCGTTGACCCGCCAGAGCCCTAGTTAGCCGTGACACCGGAGAGACCCAGGTGCCACGTTGCCCGGCCCCCACGATGTGGGCGTTAGGGCTGGAATCGCCGAGGCTTTCCACCAGTGTAACAGCATGCGGTGTAAGCTATTTTTCGACATAGTCACCATTCCTCTCAATGCAGGTGGTGAACCGGGGTATTAATTTTTTGATGCCTTCCTCGAAGTAGTTTCCCGCCAACCCCTTCGTCCACTTATCCACCTCCCCTTCACCTCCTCGTCGGTTGAAAACCTTTTTCCACCCATGTGCAGCTTCAGAGAGGTAGAATAGAATAGAATCGGCGGGGGGTGAGCCTCATTCCACTGCGACCTACAAATTGAGGTCTATTGTGGATCCCCTTAAGTTACAGAACAGCCCCCAGCTTTGCCCTCCTAATCAATTTTAGCAAAGCTGAGAGCGGCTCCGTCATGAAGCTTTCAGCTTCGGGATTGCCCGTCCCCAATTGAAGAAACCTAATCCTCGCCAGGCCGGCGCACTCACAAAGGATGTGCGCCGGGGTCTCCTCCTCTACCTTGCAGAATCGGCATACCGCACTATCCGCAAGTTGTAGGTGGTGCAAGTGTCTTTTTCCACCCATGTGCAGCTTCAGAGAGGTAAAGAGACTGTAATCTGAAGGTGCTAGGTCAGGGGAATGCGCGGGATGGTTCAGGACATCCCATTTAAACGATGCAAACAGTGTGTGGTCTGACATTGTCGTACAGCAGGCAAGCTCCCTTTGTCAGCATGCCTCTCCTTTTGTTCTGAATCGCCCTCCGCAATTTTTTTTAGGGGCTCACAGTATCTTGCAGAGTTGATGGACTCCCCTTGAGGCATATATTCAATTAAAATTTTGCCTTGACAGTCCCAAAACACGGATGCCATGATTTTCTTGGCTGGAATTGTGGTTTTGAACTTTTTGGCGGAGGGTGAAGAGGTGTGACGCCACTGTTGAGACTGCCTTTTGGTTTCTGGTGTGTAGTGTGCAACCCAAGTTTTATCTCCAGTAATGATGGAGCGGAGAAATTCATCTCCATGGATTTTGTAGCGTCTCAAAAACTCTTGCCCGACCTTGAATATTTCACACTTGGCGGGAGATTGGATTGACATTTTTCACGAAACGTATTGTCGCGTCGACAGTTCTCAACGTACTGACCTCGAACCGGTCTCGTTGCGGAGGGGAGGAATCAAGCTACACGACAGTGTAGCCAACATGTCGAAAACAAAATCCTTCCGGCCGTGAGAGCCTCAGTACACTTACTTTCTGGACATGCCTCGTACATTGCTCTGACGATGGATGAAAATCCAAAACCGGTCAGGAACAAAATCAATATGCATGCTACAACGGATAAAATGCCAGATTTATGTTCGTACACGTAAGAGATAGAAGGAAGTGAAGAGGTGGCGCTGGGAAAAGGTTTTATTCTCTAACTGGTCCAGCACTCATAATAGCTTTAAGAATGATGGAAATGGTTTATTAGAAAAAGGTGTTTAAAGAAAACAAGATGGGATAGCATAAGGAATGATGATATCAGACTGGAAACGGTATCGGAAAAAAATTGAGAAAAATAATTTATATTTATGGGTCAGGAACAAAATTTTTGAAAAACTTCTTCTATCCCGCCTCCATACTCTATTAGCTCCACTCAATATTATTCCTGATCACCAATTCGGTTTCCGCAGTTATCACTCTACCATTCACCAGGCACACAGAGTTGTAGACACCATCGCTACCTCCCTTGAGCGGAAGCAATACTGCTCGGGAGCCTTCCTGGACATCTTTCAAGCGTTTGATCGGGTATGGCATCCGGGCTTATTGTGGAAACTTAAGGGCATCCTTCCTTCCACTTATTACCTCATCCTCAAATCATATCTTGCCGATCGCCATTTCATGGTTGTCCAAGGATCCTCATTTTCTCCCATATTTCCTATTCACGCTGGTGTTCCACAAGGAAGCATACTCGCTCCCCTTCTTTACACAGTATATACTGCTGACCTCCCACTACATTCTGACACGGTCACCTTCACCTTCGCCGACGATACGGCCATCCTATCCCCCCATAATGATCCCGTCATGTCAGCTAGACATCTTCAATCCCATCTCAACATCCTTGAACCCTGGCTCCGAAAGTGGAGAATAAAGGTGAATCAACTCAAATCCAATTACATAGTCTTCACATTAAATCGAAAAACCCTTCCTCCTATATATTTCAACCACATTCCTTTACCTCCCGTCACAAAAGTTCGTTACCTTGGTCTCAATCTTGACAAACGACTAACCTGGAATCCCCATACTCGACTAAAAAGAACTGAACTTAATAACAGATACAAAATACTAAAAAAACTTCTAGACATACGTTCGAAACTTACATTACATAACAAACGACAACTATATTACTCTCTATTAGCCCCTATTTGGACTTACGGAATCGAACTATATGGAACAGCCAGACATTCAAACCTTTACCGCATTCAGTCCCTACAGTCTAAAATCCTTCGCACTATAGTCAATGCTCCCTTCTACTTTTCCAATCACACCATCCATAACGACCTAAAAATTCCCTTCGTTTCTGCAATAGCCAAGTCCCGATATCTAAAGTTCCATTCCCAACTATCCTCTCATTCAAATCCACTTATCCAAGCGCTCTCAACCACAACTCTCCCCTCTAACCCATTTCGGCGACTGAAGCGTCGATGGCCTCGTGATCATATACTTACACAATCGGCTGTCTTAGGACAGTTGTGAGACTCCATTCTTAATGGTTTGTTACGGCTGCCATCGCTGGATGACAGTCGTTCACGTAGATCAGGTCGTGTGCCGCGGCCTTCAGCCAATGCACACATAATTCGCATATTATCTGTTTTACTTATTGCATGCAAATTGTGCAGTTGTAAAAATCAATAAAAATGTAAAAAAAAAAAAAAAAATATTTATGGGACCTCTTTAGAAGAACTCTCTGAGGGATGGCCGAATATTTGTTAGGAAGTGTATTTTGGGAATGGACAAGAGAAATGGTCGACCATGAAGAATGTGGGAGGATGTCAGCTAGATGTCTGTCAGAGATTTGGGAGACGAAGATTGGTAAGAACGAGAGATCTCGATGTATTGGTACACTGGAATTTCTCAGGAGATATCAAAATATATTTTTTCGAAAATTTGACAATACTTAATAAGAGGATGTAATAATCATGAAAAATATTGATATCATCAATTACTTTGAGACTGATATTTGGTTTAAAATGCCGGTTCGAAATATTATTTCCACTAAATGGAACTGCTCAAGGTTGTCATATTATGTAAAAAATTAAGTCAAGCTTATTTACATTAAACAAGAAATTGTATTTGACGTTTATTTTATTTTATTATTTTTTTTTTTTGTATATATTTTTAGCGTAAAAAAAAAAAAAAGAAGTGACGGCCAAATACAGATAATTAAACCAAATAAAACTAAGCGTTTTGGCACACCCCAAACATTTCTTTAAAATATTACGTAACACCTAAACATTCCACACTAGGTAATTCATTAAAGATTAAACGCATGTTTTTGTAGAAAGAAGTTTAATAAAGATAAGAATAAGAATAAAGTTTCAAACGAGTTTTGTGAATGTGACGCGCTTGTAACGTCAAAAAAATGATTAAAAAAAAAACGCTGTGGATTTTCTTTTGCTATTTTAGATCTGAACAATTCTTAGAAAATTACTACGTTTATGAAAAAAATTAAAAAAATAGCAATGAATTAGAATGCTGCCTTGAAGTGGGTAGGTGGGGGGGTCAAGCATTATTTCCGAAGAACTGTCACATGCGGTTTCACGGTTGGTAAATGGGCAAGGATGGGTCTGGTGGGGGATGGAAGCTGTAGGTGTGGGCAGGAGAAGCTCAGTGAGCATGTGTTGTTGGATTGCCCTCTGTATTCTGATTTGCGTCAGCGCTTGCAAAGGGTTCCACGTTGCATTGAAGAATAATAGTCTGTCTCTGGGATGTCAACAGAGATTGTCGCGGGTATACGCGAGAGTCCAGGGACCGCCCCCATCCAGTGTGCTTTTTTCCAATAAAAATAAAATGTTGCCTAGGAAAATTCAAAACATTTTCCTGTTGCTCGAAAATAGAGCCGCATACAGTGGTTTTAGGCAATTTGCGGAAGAAGCATTGAAAAGAAGAATGAAATCGGGGTCGATAGGGGCTGATTTGATGGGAAATTTGCATGTTGGAATGAAGGTAATTTATTGCGTGAATATTACATGAATTTGGGGGTTTCAGGCTAGCGGTATAATTATGACCCTTAGTTTTAGGCTACTTTTTTAAGGTTAGATATAGGGTTTTCTCGAAACCTCCAGGAATATTGAGTACAGAGGGGCGTAGGAGTGTGCATAGTTGAATGAACGAGCATACTGTGTGTGCAAGGGTGTATATAAATTTTAACTGTATTGGAATGAATAGAAGATAGGTTAGGATCTTTGTCCCCCCCCAGGAATATCAGGAAGAGCTGAGGTTAGGATTAGCGATTAGCTTAGATGTTAAGTTCTTTTACATTGTTTTGGACTTTTCCATTATACCGCTCAGCGTAGGGGCATCATTCAGGTTAGGGGTTCTAGACGGGCGGGTATCGGCCTGTATTATGAGGAAGATAGCAATTTTTTTGAGGATAGATAATATAATAAACGTATTCACCAACAATATTCACCACAGTTTAGCCTAGAATATATTTACTGACTTAGATCTCAATTTTAACTAATATAAACGTAAGAAATATACGGTTGCTTTCAATTAAACAATTATGCTAACTAAACAAATGTTCAGGATTCGGATGATAATATTTACTCCTATTTGAGTGAGGTAATAAGTCTGGAGGTGCTCGGCCAGACAACAGTGGATACGGGCGTGAGTTCGGGAAAAAGAACTATATAAATCAGGACTAACATATAAAAAATAAAGAAAAGGAGTAGGACGTCACACTGGTTGTGTGAAGAGGAGAGGAGCGGAAACAGCGAAACGCTCCAGGATCAGGTAGGAAAAGGGTTAGGGAAACAAAAAATGTTGTTTTCTTTATTTGCCATAATATGTTTTTAATTGAAATTCTTGTTAATTATTTATTAAAATATCTATGAAAAATACTAAAATTGTTTGCCCATATTCATAGTCGCTCGCAGACTATAAGAATTTTATAGGATAAGTAGCCCATAAAGCGGCGTTTACACGATCAATATTATTGTCAATACCAGTATTGACAATATTTCCATCAATACTCATACTAACCACTATCAATATTTCATTACCTTACACGATCAATATTATTGTCAATACTGCTTACTATTTCTGCCACTAGGAGAGTGTATTTACGTGTTTATACTCATCAGTTTAGTTGTTTTTTTTTAACCTTTAAAAAATGAATAATCGTTCTAAAGCTTGCGTAGCTATTATTTTGGCCCATGGTTATAGTTAGCTCTTTACCCTGCTGCTCACTTTATTAATATTGTATAGAAAACTCAAGGGGGGCAGCTCTAATGTTTCTTATTTAAATTACTTCCACTATCGTTCACTCTTAATTAATTCCTTTATAAAACATCGAAAATAAACATTTATCCTAATGATATATTTAATAAAATATAATTCTGGTAATTTTGTGTTGCATGTTTTAGATACATTTATTTTTTATTATCACCTTAGAAGGCAAAATACTAAATCTTTATCTAACATTCCACCAAAATCAGGCATAAACAAGGAAAATTGTTTGATTGACTTTTCATGTAGACATGTAGTGATTTAATATGCCGACCATTCGGAAGGAAAGTTAGAAGCCTATTTTCTCTCTATATTAAACAGCATGGCATATAAAAACCCTTTTTGAAACAAAAAATTAAATAAACTGCGAAACACTCATACGATTTTTCTAATAGTGCAATTGTCAGAGTTCATACTGAAATGTTTTCTTAAAATGGAAATTTTAAATTAATTGGGCCAGTCAACTTTAATATATTATAGGAGATGTTCATTACATAGAATTCTTTAACCTATTATAATAGTATCGCTTTTGTTTTGTACAGGTTAGTTGCAACGTTCGATAAAACTATTGAACTGATCAATAATATTGTCGATATCCCCTCCAATTCTCAGTATTGATAGAAAAGTCTGAATTTCATCAATACTCTTGTCAATACCGACCATCAATACATTTTTTTCACTTTACACGATCAATATTATTGTCAATACTCTAAAGTATTGTCAATACTATTGATCGTGTAAACGCCGCTTATGGGATAAAAGTTTGGCCACACCTGGTTTATATAGAATATTATTTATTACAGATTATTATTCACCTGGTAATATAGAATACTCCTTTTTTGGACTATAAAAAATATAATGTAAAAAGTGTTTTAAATAATTCAGTATTATTACAAAAAAATTATTTCCTAGCATACTCCTTATATCATAATTAATTTTGCCTTATACAGTACTTACTTCATTATATAATATTTTACTATTTAGAATGGCGTAAAAAATGCCGTTGAGCACACTGTAAGAAACACAAACAAATGAAAATAAACTACTGAAGGTTAAAAAAAATTGGTTTTACCCAGCTAGAAAACAATAAATTATGTTCAATATATAATTAGTCTATAACCTACAAAAAATCATTTTCAAATGAAATAACAGTAAAAAAAAATATTGAATAGGGAAATAAATACTAGCAATTTTCAATATGGCGTCCACTACGAGGTTGCCATAGTTTTATTCCCAAAACAGTTTACAACACACAATTGCTAGAAAGAAAATAATGAAAAAAAAAAAATAGAAATTGTGAAGAAGAAAAATAAATAAATATCTTTTGTATAATATACTAAATTCACTCAACCAATAAAACTAAATTCTAACTAGAATAAATTAAAACTAAATACTAAATTCTAGCGTGTTTATCTTATACGCTAAATTTAGTATTTAAAAAAAAAAAGTAAAATTCTAACTTCTATTCATTAGAACAAAACTAAATAATAAAAATTATATATACGCAAAAAATAAGAGGGGATTTGCCAGTGCCATCTGCAGTAATATATTAATTTTTACTTTCTCTCACTCCTAGTAAGAGGAAGTATTGTAACCGTGTCAAATTTTCGATATCGAGTTTTCACCGGAAATATCCGTTTTGAGGTCCCCTGAGTCCAAAAAAGTGGTTTTTAGCAAATGGTCTGTGTGTGTGTGTCCGTGTTTGTGTGTGTGTGTTTCCCGTGTTTGTGTGTGTGTGTGTGTATGTGTGTGTGTGTGTGTGTTGTGTATGTATGTATGTGAACAGCATAGCTCAGAAACGAAAAACCATAGAAAGTTGAAACTTGATATTCCGTTTAGGTATCACCATGGGATCCCTGACAGTTATCTGTCAAAATTCCTCAACCGGAAATATCACTACTAGTTTTTTTTTTTTTTTTACTTTTTTGCGATTTTCTCAAAAATGGCTCCGACGATTTTCTTTAAACTTGAAATATCAACCACATATCAAAGAGCTACAACTTTTATTTGAAACATTTCTCCGGGAAAATGCAATGAAGGGCACTTTTGGGGAGGGGTGGAGTTAGGTTTCCATGTAAAGTGCTATTTCAGTTTATTAGACAGTTCTGTCATCTAAATAATGTTAATTAGAATTAAATATGTTGTTGAAATTCCGAGTTTGAAAAAATTGGATAACCGGAAGTGCGTTTACTTTACCACTTTATTAAATGATTTATTCTCTTTTTCGCAATTTTCTCAAAAATGGCTTCGACGATTTTTTTGAAACTTCATATATAAACTAAACATGCAAAGATCTACATCTTTTATTTAAAACATTTCTTTGGGAAAATTCTTTTAAGGGCACTTTTAGGGGAGGGTGGGGTTATGTTTTTCTCTAAAGTGCTATCATAGTTGATTATACAATTCTATCATCCAAACATAATTAATTAGAAATAAATAGATGGCTGAAATTCAGTTTCAAGAAAATTAGTAACCGGAAGTGCGCTTTTTACTGAACAGTTTTTTCAGTTTTCGACGAATTTCATTCAAATTTGGTACACAAACTATGAAATTTGTCAATTATAATTTTGAGAACTGGAGTAGAGAAAGTTGTGTGAGTGTTTCACACCAGATTTTTTTTTTTTTTTTAATTTATTAATTTATTTTATTTATGATTCTACTTACGTATTTATCTATTTACGCAGTTAGTTAGGACTGTAAGTTAAATAAACTTACGGCTCCTTTTTATTAGTGAAAATAAAACCAAGTATTACATTAGGGCTCAGTGGTTATGTCTTCTACGCTTCCGATGGTTCCCGGAGCTTGCGCTCATGCTCGCCCATACAAGCCAACGTCCGAAACAATGCCACCAAATCCAACAGAAACAACTAGGTGGCGCATTCCACACATTCATCCCGTCCAGTAATCGATAGTCCTAGGAGTGAGTAAACCCTAAACCTAAACTACATTTAGATAACAAAAGAAAGAAGAGACAACAAACTAGTCAACCAAGGAAGCAGAAACAAGAACTACATACAAGAACAAGAATCTCTCACACCCCATACAGATAATTAATTACATTAAAACTCTGCCTCCGAAAATCGTCATCTCATGCCTTGCTCCTTCACTATTCTTCACGCGTCTAAATTACCTGAAAGTGTAGAAAATTCTCAAAAATAGCAAGATATTGTTGTGGTGGTAGGTTCCGCAGAGCTGGAAAGCATCAGAGACATTTTCCGTGGTAGCCTGCCCCATCTTGTGGTCATCGACCGGTTTCGGGCGTTCGCCCATCCTCAGGATGCGTTTTTCAGACAGTGTGTGACAACACAGACCTGCACAGAGCAAATTCAGTTTACACAGAGTGTGGAACTTCCACACTAGGTGTAAGTAAACCCTAAACCTAAACTAGGTGTCACACTGTCTGAAAAACGCATCCTGAGGATGGGCGAACTCCCGAACAGGTCGATGACCACAAGATGAGGCAGGCTACCACGGAAAATGTCTTGATAGCAAGATATTTTCACGTTATTGTTCTTGTACGCCCACTTGTGACGAAAAATGCACATTAGCTAATACTATTCACTCAATTACGAGGAATAGCTATTGAAACAAATCCTGGCAATAGACGTAAAGAACGAGCGCTCAAGTTTACTAGGAGGCACTCTGACCTACTGACTGACACTACAACTTGCAAAACAAATATCTAGGGAAGATATTAGCTCAGTGGTTAGCACACTGGACTTCCACGCGAAAGACCCAGGTTTGATCCCAGCTGAGGTGCCCTTAGATTTTTGTTCTTCCTAGGAGCCCCTACAGCTCGCTGTCCGGTGATGGACAGTGTTGTCTGTAACGAGAGAACACTGTCCGGAGGCCGGCAGTACACTCCGGGCAGTAGGCTCCGGGCGCTAATGACCATAGATGTTGAAGCGCCTTAAATTAAAAATAAATAAATAAAAAAATCTCATTGTTATCGCATACTCGTATATATATATATATATTGCTGGTTATACTTTGCTGTATTCATATTTTAACTATAAACTTAATATCTTGTCATTCTGTCTTATTTGCTACTAACCCTTCCAAAAATATAGATATTTTATTCAGTTCCCCATCGAATAACAGTAATAGTTTCATTTGCGTGCAGTGGGTCACGTTAGATGATTCAATGCTGTCTGTTGGCAATGACTGTTAAATAATAGTAATTATTAAGAAAAATAAGGGGAAAATAACTCATATGATTTTTTTCTTCCTGTAATTGAACATGGTTATTATAGAAACATTTCCTTCCAACGTGTAATTTTCAGTTAATGGTATTAATAGCTTTAATATTATTTAGGGGAGTGGGGGAGAATGTTTAAAATACTAGTGAAGATCTAAATATATACGTAGCATATAAATCTTAAAGTAGTATTTTGCACTTATCAGTGTTGAGTTGCATTTTATTAGCATTGTACCAATCAACAAGACAATCCAGAGAATGCTGTAGCATGTCAGCATCTTGAATGGATCTTATGATAGAATAGATCTTTAAATCATCTGCAAACAGAGCAAAATTAACATCTTGAAAACAGGAGGAAATGTCATTAATAAACAGTTTGAAGAGGAAAGGGCCAAGCAGTGATCCTTGAGGGACACCCAAAGTGAGAGCTATTTTTTTCGAAAATGTCGATTTCAGCGCCTTAAAGTTAGTTTTCAGCGTTGTTCTCAATAAAGAAACCAATCTTTATTGAGAACAACGCTGAAAACTAAAAAAAAAAAAAAGAAAAAAGAAAATAAAAAATAAAGTCGAACTTTCCGGAAGTCCGAAATTTTGGCAGTACATTGAATTTTTTATCAATACCATGTATCGCATAAATACAGGAAAATGGCAATTTAGAAGAAAGCTTTAAATGTACGTAATTTGAACTTTCTGCAATTTTCTGTTAATAAGTTATGCTGACATTCACACACACACACAGTTCAATTTCAAAAACAAACTGGAAAAAAAAAGCATTAAAAAAAGTATGAGTAAAGATTAAACAGGCATTAGTAAAAATAATTATCAATGAATGTTAATAATAGCGTGATAAGAAAATAGTGAAATTAATATATTAGCAGGGAAGGGATTAGCTAAGTGGTTAGCGTACTGGACTCCACGCGGAGGACCCTGATTCGAGTCCAGCTGTGCTACCCTTAGATTTTTTCTTCTTAGGAGCCTCTACAGGAGAAGGCTCCGGCCGCCAATGGCCATAGATGCCTTAAATTAAAAAAAAATATATATATACGAGTATATTAGCTATTATTATTAATTTTTATAGGGAATTTCATATTTTGCTGAGAATTGAGAAACAGGCGGCTTTCCTTGTAATAGAAATCAAGAAGAGATAGTGAATAGAGAAGATTTTGTGAGAAATAACTACATTTTGTAAGTAAAAAATAGAAAATATCATTAGATTATTGAAAAGAGGAAAAGCAGCAGGTCTAGATAGGTATACGGAATGAAGAAATAAAAACTAGGAGGTTCAACGATGATCAAAGCACTATAGAAATTAACGATTATCCTGGCTGAAATCTAAACTAATAATGCTATTTATGTAAATCGTTCTTAAGGAAGAAGATCGATTAGACATCAGAAACTACCGGTCAATAAATCTGCTAACAACCATTTATAAATTATACACCAATAGAATTAATCAACAACAACAATAAATCAACTAGCTGTCCATCGACAAGTTTACACGATATACCTGGATTTATCTAAGGCTTTTGATAGAGTGGATCACTGCCTACTCATACACAAACTTTGCGCTTACGGTAAACATGGTTCACTTCTTAGTAGGTAGATAAATTATAAAACTGAAATCGACATTTTCGAAAAAAATAGCTCTCACTTTGGGTGTCCCTCAAGGATCACTGCTTGGCCCTTTCCTCTTCAAACTGTTTATTAATGACATTTCCTCCTGTTTTCAAGATATTAATTTTGCTCTGTTTGCAGATGATTTAAAGATCTATTCTATCATAAGATCCATTCAAGATGCTGACATGCTACAGCATTCTCTGGATATTGTCTTGTTGATTGGTACAATGCTAATAAAATGCAACTCAACACTGATAAGTGCAAAATAGTATCTTTCACTCTCTGTCGCGATTCTCTCATTTATAACTATTCTATACTCCTCTTGACATTCAAACTTCTATTAAAGACCTTGGCCTTACGTACACAACTAACATTTCAACCTACTAGCACTGCACATTGACTATTAATAAAGCGAACAAAATTTTAGGCTTTATTCAGAGAACAATCAAACAGTTTAAGGATCCTCAGGTAATGGTCACTTTGTACAAGGTTCTGGTACATCCTATTTTAGGATATTGTTCTAAAACGTATATCAGAAAACGTATATTGATGCTATTGAAGCTATATAAAGAAGATTTCTACGTCTTCTTAGGTATCGGGAGACTGAACTTACTTAGATGTACCGTACGATCTGATCATGGAAACTACTGGACTTTTCAGACTACAATCTATGAGACGACACACTGATTTGACTTTCATGTATAAACTCTTACACAACCAAATTGACTGTTCCTATATTCGTAACTTACTGAATTTTCACGTGCCAAAGTGTAGTACTAGACAGAAAATACTATTCTCAAAAACTACTTACGAGGCTCACTATTTAAAATTCAACCCTATTCCCAGACTAATGGAATCAACGAACGAACTGCAATGTGATATTCTCCATATTTCACCTGTAGAATTTAAAAATTACGAAATTTTCACTAGGAAAGGAACTATGATTGATGTGTATATTACAAATTTTGTATTTTGTTTACCTTCAATTATCATTATTTTAACTACTTTTATATTTTTATATTATACTTAAAACAACTTAAGAAAATATTTTAGTAATTAGTCATAATATTAATGTGTCAACTGTTTTTAGTGTACAGATATTTAATTTTATATTTGATAACCTTGTAACTGGGTATAAACCCGTTTATATGAATAAATAAATAAATAAACAAAATTCAAAAGAAACTTTTCAATCCTAGATAATAACTCACCTTTCCAAAAAATTATACAGAAAAGCTGATGAACATAATTTCCCTAAGTTTTGTTATTCATCGACTTTGAGAAAGCTTTTTTGGATGATCTATCACATGAAAGATTCAGCCAAGGTAATATCCTGTCAGCCAAGATTTTTGATGCCTTATTTTTTTTTGAAGGGGGGCCAATGTACTATGGCCCTGGGTGCCACAGGGTGTTTGCCACAGCACCCGAACAGATATTCCTACTGAACATTCGTTCTACAAAATCTCCATCAGTTCAAGATCCCTGAGGAATCCTAATACCGTGACGGCTCTAGAGAGAATACATCCTCCTCTTCCGCCTGATACCTACCCAAGTCTTGAATCTTCTCTGAGTGGTAGCCTCGCAGTCTGTTAGGAGATGTAGTTTCCTCCACCTTCCCACCTCCACAGAGTCTGCATGAGCTGTCACTTTCCAATCCCAGCTTCATCAGGTGTCCTGTAAGGAATGCCCCGTGAGGAAATCCGTAAGAACGCGGAGCTTGTTCTCACTCAAGCTTGTTCTTCTCAAGGCCTCCGATCCTATAATTTCCCAGGCAGATCTTGGCCTGCCGCAAACAGAGGAGGGAGTACCAGAGTTGAGATCTCTTCGCCCCCTCCTCCTTCCTAAGCTCTTTCAAGAGAAACTGGTCGCTGACCCCCACAAAAAAAGTTCCAGCCCTAGAAGCGAGGTCGCAGCGCCTATCTTCGCCAGGTCTTCGGCCATCTGATTCCCTTCAATGCCGATATGCCCTGGCACCAGCCAAAGGGTAACTTTATTCCTCCTGCCTAGGTTATTAAGTTTACCTAGGCATTCCCAGACCATACCTAATAATTACTGAAGCTGATAATTGAAGCACTCAATGCTCTAATGGCTGCTTGGACATCAGAAAGGATTACAATATCCTGATTGCTATATCCGCTATAGAGGTTAAATTGAACGCATCTTCCAGTAGCCTGGAAGATGCTGGGAAACTTACCCATGGGTTTCGAGTGCTTGATTCTTAGACACCCCAGTCCCCTCGAGGGTCTTAGACCCATCAGTATACCATTTGATGGAACGTTCCTTAATGCTCAGCAAAGCGGATACTTCGCACCACCCAATTTTTGGTGCCCAGCTATAGAGAGAAATTTTTAACGAATCTGTATTTCTTGATCACGCCATCTCTAGGAGGTGCCAGATAAGGGGGCCCAAAGGTGGCAAGGACAACTTCCCGACTTAATGTCTTATTAGACGTACGTTTTCTACAAGTTGAATTGTGAAGGCAAATGGTTAAATTATTATTATTATTATTATTATTTTATATATTGGGTGGCTAACGGCGTGGGACCTAAGCCCATCTGGCTTTTCCCAATTCAGTCTCCTAATTTGCCTATCTGTCTACAGTAACCTAAAATATCCTTTAGCTCCAACCCTTCCAGGTTTTCCCGCGAGAGTATGGTCCAAAAACATGAAACTTAGTACCAGCGAAACGGGGATACTGACATAAATAATAGTGATACACCGTTTCCCTAACTCCATCATCACAATTCTGGCATAAGAGACTGGACAACCTCCCTATATTGTGTAAATGATTACGCACCCATGTGTGACCGACCCGTTCACCACACCTACCCAAAATCCTCAATTTTATTGAAGTTAAAAATTAATGGAGAATGGTTAAATAATTTACTTTTTTGCCGATTATATCTACTTCTGAGTGACAAAAATTTAACTAAGTGAAAGAAATGACAGAAGAAGGGAAAACCTGAATTGAAAATTAACTGTAAAAAAAGAAATAATAATAATAATATATATAATTGCGACAATTTTATTTTATGGGAAGGGGTAGGGGGCGGAAATAACGAAGAATGGACGGACTGCAAGAAGAGATACAGAGAGAGAATTATATGGAGTTTGTAAGCATGTAATTATGTGTAACTAATTCAGATTTAAGATAAATATAAGGAATAAAGGGAAATTATGGTCCATGTTCGTTAATAACATAATTAAAACAGAAATGAACAAAATTAAACTAATTAAACAGAAATAAATTGTAATGAAAATAAATGATGTAATTACTCCATTTAATTAAATATCTATAAAACCTTGAGTGTTTTTATTAAATTATACATATTTACCAGCTAATAACTTCAATTTTTTTTTTTTTCTCTTAGGATAATTTACAATTATTCAGATGAACACAGATCAATATCTAAAACTATAATTTTTCGATCTAATGGACCTTTACCGCATTGTAATACCTGAAAATATAATTACTTATTTGTCAGCCTTGATATATTTGGAATTGTCAAGTTTTTTTGTTGTTTTTTTTTTTGTAAATTTCATGAAACCACCATTTCAAAGTTTGCAATTTAACTCATACGTAACATGAGGCCAATACTACTTTACGCTTTCCCATACTGGAGTAACACTTGCAATAGCAATATAAAGGCTCTATAAATAATACAGAACAAATTTCTAAGACTCGCCACAAAGACTCACCTCGATATACACGTATAACAGATTTACACTCCATAAATGCAACTGTAATGTAATGGGGGGGGGGGTGTGATGTGTATTTGTAGTGGCTTGAGCGGGTTTGTAAAAGGGCTGGTAACTATGTTTGAGGTAAAGATAGAAGTATTAAGAATAATCAAGATATCACCACTGTTAACAAATAAATATATTCTTTCAAATAATAACTACAAGTTATTTGATATTATAAACTAATTTAATATATTGTGAAACTGCCACTGATATTTAGAGAGCGATTCCTGAAGTAGAGTTCTGGCTTTGGAAGCAGAATGCAGACTTAGTTGTTTGAAAGCTGAAGGCAGACTATTCGAAGGAATGCTCTTTAACAAAACCGTTGGCCAAGTCGCATTGTATTAAATTAACGGATTTTTATGCCTTTGTTTTCCTAGTAGCAATGACCTAGATTGTAGTATACCTGATCTAAAATACACTCTTTTTGAAGGTAAATTCACTACTTAATATATTAACAAAATTATATTTTGGAAACTATAACTAAAATTATATATTATCTAAACTATTTTTCATTTTTCCATTTCGTTCTTCCACTACAAAACCATAGAATAAAAACAATAGTAAAATCTGTAAAAAGTTCTTTGAAACCACAGCTAACTCTGAGAATCATCTTTGTATAAAATATGGCTAACTATGACAATAGACAATATAAGTATAAAAGATTATTAGATACAATATTTTTGTAACTTAAATAGTATATATAAATATAGCATATGCTTTTAGGCTAGAGGTTTTTTTGGTACATTTTTTCTCTCAATAATAGATATATAGATAATGCCTTTATTATTACAATAATTAATCTGTAAAAAAATATACATAAAAAGAAAATATTTACAAAGACTACGCTTGGTCGTAGACCATCAGCGGAGTTTGTGCTTTTACAACATAAATAACATCTTCGCCATAAAATATAATGAAACAGTGTAGCAATAGATAAATAAACAAACAAATAAGTAGTAAAAAAAAATAAAGGAATAAACTAAATAAATAAATTTACCAAATTATATAATTTATTAATTTCACCAAATTGTTTTACACAATTTCTATTTAATGAAAATGACTAGGCAAAATTTAAACAATTAGAATTAGATTATTAGTAATTAAATTCAGATATAAGACTGTTATCTATATTTCCAGGCCTCTCTAAATCCATATAAATACAGCTTTACCTCTTCCAAAGAGAGGCTAATCTTATTAAAGAATCTCAGTCTAAATTCTTTGAGGCAGGGACATACAGCAAAAAAAAGTGGTATAAGTTTTCAATCTCAGACATAATACACAGAGAGAACAAATATGCCTCGTCGGCTCACTATAAGAACATTACAATTCAAATACATTAACTCTACTACCCTAGCGTTAATTAACCAGCTGATGTAATTTGTTGGCAGTTCGTCATTCATATAATCAACATTAAGATTTAATTCTTTGTAAAATCTGCCTGATGATGAATTCAATGCTCATGAGATAGATACATTCCTGTCTAAAAGAATGTGTTAATTTGGGCTGGATCCCTCAATAATATAACCAGTTAAATCTACCAGACTGTTGCCATTTAGTGGAGAATAAAGCTATTTTACTAGCTGCCCTCTATATTTTGTAAATAATGTATACAATTTTGCATATAATTTTATTAAATAAATCAATTTATTCATTCATTCAACTCATATGTAGAGTCATATCACTTATACTGGAAACTATTTTTACTTTCTCTTACTCCCTAGTAATCGTGTTAAATTTTCGATATCGAATTTTCACCGGAAATATCCGTTTTGAGGTCCCCTGAGTTCAAAAAAATGGTTTTTAGCAAATGGTCTGTGTGTGTGTGTGTGTGTGTGTGTGTGTCTGGGTGTATCTATGTATGTATGTGAACAGCATAACTCAAAAACGAAAAACCGTAGAATGTTCAAACTTGATATTCCGTTTAGGTATCACCATGGATCTGACAATACGTTATACGTCAAAATTTCTCAACCGGAAGTACCACATTACAAGTTTTTTTTTTACTTTTTTGCGATTTTCTCAGAAATGGCTCCAACGATTTTCTTGAAACTTGGTACATCAACTACACATACAAAGAGCTACAACTTTTATTTAAAACATTTCTCCGGAAAAATACATTTAAGGGTACTTTTGGGGGAAAGGTGGGGTTACGGTTTCCTCTAAAGTCCTGTTTCAGTTTATTAGACAATTCTGCCATCTAAATCATATTAATTAGAATTAGATACGTTAGTAGAAATTCCGAGTTTTTACAAAAATCTTATGACCGGAAGTGCGTTTACATTACCACTTAACTAAATGATTTTTTTCACTTTTTCGCGATTTTCTCAAACTTGGTTCCGACGATTTTCTTGAGTCATCGTATATAAACTACGCATACAAAAAGATGTACAACTTTTATTTGAAACGTTTCTTTGGGAAAATTCATTTAAGGGCACTTTTATGGGGGGGGAGGTGTATGTTTTTCTCTAAAGTGCTATCATAGTTGATTATACAAGTCTATTACCATCCAAACAAAATTAATTAGAAATAAATAGATGGACCAAATTCCGAGTTTCAAGAAAATTAGTTAACCGGAAGTGCGGTTTTAATGAACAATTTTCGACGAATTTCATTAAATTTCGTATACTAGCTATAAAATTTGTCAATTATAATTTTGAGAACTGGAATAAGAGAAAGTTGTGTAAGTGTTTCACCAGATTTTTTAGTTTCTTTTAGTCCGAGTAAATAAGCGGAAGTATTGTAATCTTCTGAAATATTTCATATCAAGTTTTTCACTGAAAATACACGTTTTGAGGTCCTCTAAATCCAAAATAGTAGTTTTTAGAATATGGTCTGTGTGTTTGAGTGAACAGCATAGCTAAAAAACGAAAAATCCCAGGAAATTCAAACTTGATATTCCGTTTAGGTATCACAATGAGATCTGATAATACGAAAGTGAACTGTCAAAATTACTTAACCGGAAGTACCACTTTATTGAATGGTTTTTTTTTTTTTTCACTGTTTTGCTATTTTCTCAAAAAATAGCTTCAACGATTTTCTTTAAACTTGTTATGTGATCTAACTACACATACAAAGATCTACAAATTTGATTTGAAAAATTTCTCCGGGAAAATTTGGTTAGGGGTACTTTTGAAGTAGGGTGGGGGTAGGTTTTTTTTTTCTCTCTCACAAGTGCTATTTTAGTTTATTAAACAATTCTATCATCAATATTAATTAGAATTAAGTTGTAGAAATTTTGAGAATTTCTAAAAAAATTGGATTACCGGAAGTAAGTTTTTATTAACTAAAAAAATAATTTTCAGTTTTCTACTATTTTCACTGAAACGCCACCAACGATTTTCTTTTAAACTAATTATGTGAACTAAACACATAAATAAAGAGCTACAACTTTTTATTTGAAACATTTCTCCGGGTAAAATGATCTTAAGGAGGCTTTTGGGGGGGTGGAAAGGGTTATTTTTTTTTTCTCTAAAAGAACTATCTTAGTTGATTATACAAGTCTATTACCATCTAAACAAAATTGATTAGAAATAAGTAGATTGCCAAAGTTCCGAGTTTCATGAAAATTAGTGCATCTTTACGATTCAGTATTTTTTTCAGTTTTCGTGATTTTTTATTTTCATAAAAACGTCGACGAATTTCATTAAATTTGGCGTCCTTAAAGTAAATCACAGACAGAAGAAGAAGAAAAATACTTTAATTTGCCCGGCAGCTTATTTCTACCTTACAAACTTAAATTCATAAATCATAATAAAATAGTACATTGTTAATAATACGATAAGTTACAAATTTGTTGTCTGATACAGGATATCTTATGCTAGCTTCGGTTTCAGTCGCCATCGGCAGTTAGTAGATTTTCTAAAAAATCTGTTTGCTGTCTTGTCTATGAAGTCTTTCATTGTTGGCATGTTGAGCTCCTTGTGGAGTTGCTTGTTACGTATAAACCACGGTGCTTCCAAGGCGATACGTAGGACTTTATTTTGGAAGGTTTGTAATCTATACATTGCAGTCTTCTAAGCCCCTATCCATACGGACAGGCGTAAGTTAGTATAGGTCTGAATATAGAGATATAGAGTAGTCTGGAGCATTGCGGTTTAATTGGTGTCCGTCTGTTAAACAATGGATAGAGCTGTCTAAGGGTTTGATAGGCCATTTTAATGTTATGTGCGGAGTCCAAGTGAGTCCTGTGTCGAACTGTAGACCAAGATATTTAAGTGTTTCGTCTGCTTTCTTCCAGTGTATATCATTGTTGTTAATTTTCAGTGATTTTGCTAGTGTTTTTTCAGTCTTTTGTATTCGTCTAAAGCTAGGCGCTGACATGCAATTTTTAAGTTTTTGTAATAGTTGCACAACAGTTTGATGGGCGAAGACAATGTGCGTTGACATGTGCAACTAAACCGTCATGTGACATCAACTTAGCATATATGCAATTAAACGATTCAGTTTTAAGATGAACTACTACGAACTAGCGTCGGTTTGTGCTCGTGAATTAAAACGGAGAAAGGACTTTCGGAGAAAAAAGAAATACTGGATACATCCAATCACGTCACAACGATTGTTAAAACACAGTTTCATAAGTATACGTTTCGTAAGACTTACGTTCTTAGCAGGAAAAGTTGTGTGACAAAAAGATGGTGTAAAATACGAACATACATTAAATGAATGTCTCCTCAGTAATATGAATGCCACAAATATTCGTGGTACTCTTGGTGGGTCAACAGCAAGAGATTACTTTGTAAAATATTTCATATCACCATAAGGGTCAATTTCCTGGCAATATGAAAAAATATAAATACGAGTTTCATAGACTCTAACGTACCCTACTACCAAACTGGCATGTTCCACAGTTTTATTTTAGCTGTGGGCACTAAACGTACTAAGCTTGCAACTGTTGATCACATGTGAGCGTAGAGAGGTTAAAACTTGTATGATACAAAACAATTGCACTTAGTTGCGTAATCGTTTAGTTTGTGTCAAGACACACACTGCTTAGTTTCTTAAAATGACAGTTGCACATCAGTTGCATGTGCGCTGTTATCATACAACTGTGTGGGACTCATTTTCGCGACTAAACTGTTACACAAGCAAAAGTTGCATGTCAGCGCCTAGCCTAAGAGTAAAAATTTTGTGCCTGTGTCCTTTGTCACTGATGTCTAGCTTCCATTTATGGAACCAGTTCGTTATCTGGTCTAATGAAGTTTGTAAGTATCTATGGAGTAAATAAGGCTGAAGGAGAAGAGTGTTGTCTGCGTAATTAGCCAGAACGGTAGAATTAAATTTACGTATGTTATGTGTGTAAATTGTAAATAGAATGGGGCTAAGAACCGATCCCTGAGAGACCCCGGCGTTAATGTTTCGCCGAGTAGTGAGGGTAGAAATTACTCTTACCTCAAATGTACATCCGCCTATAAATGAAGTCAGTATTGCTTGTAAGAAAAGTGGTGCTTGGATGTAGTCTAGTTTATAGAGAAGTCCAGCGAGGCATACAGTGTCAAATGCGGAAGCAACGTCCAATGAGGCGACTATTCGACGAGTACTGTTTCTGTTCAAATCCTATTTGCTCTATTATTCGTTCTAATTGCTGGGACGTTGAGTATGATTTTCCAAAAGCCAAATTGGTAAGAAGGTATTGTTTTATGCTCTGTTAGGTGAGCCTGCAGTCGCGTCAGTATTAGCTTTTCAAAGAGTTTTGAAAGTGTGTTAAGAAGGCTTATTGGTCGGTAGCTCGAGGGAGCGTGTTTTTGTTTTTCCAGCTTTATGGAAAACTATTACTACTGCGTTTTTTCAGCATTTGGAGAAGTAAACAATACGCAGGGAGCAGTTGTATAAGTACACTATAAACTTTAAAACTTACACTTTAAAACGCTATAAAATGAGAATAAACGAGTGCAAAAAAATTATATTATAACGAAACTTAGGAATAGTAAAATTAATTACAAAAAAAAAAATCTGGCATGAAACACGCACACACGACCTTCGCTGACTGTAATTTATAATAGTTATAAATTACATAATTTTCACTAGATTTTTAGTTATCTTCAAAATTCATGAATAGGAAAATCTAAACTTTATATCAAAACTACTATTTTGAGGAAAGTATAAACTTACTCCTCCCAAAACCTCTCTTGAATGAATATACTAGGAAAAGTATTTCAGACAAAAGTGATAAATCTCTATAAAAGTATGGTTATAAAAAGTTTAATGAAATTCGTTGGTGTCTTTATGGAGAAAGTCGCAACAAACTGGGAAAAAAAAAATACTTCTCCGAAGGAGCCAAATGGTTTGAGGGAGTATTTTTACTCACATAGGGTGAAACTTCCCTATGTTTCTAGAGACGGGTATTCAGTCGCAGAACCTCATTCAAGTCCAACCAGCGTGTCCTCGTCGCGGCTCTGGAAATATCTGCGCTCCACTTTTGTGGAAGCGTGGATGGCCAGCTGGTGGGCGAACGCAGAGGGTAGCCTTCGGGCTATTTAGGGACTTAGCACTCCCACGTACCTCAGCAACAATTACAGATTAACAAGTGCAGCGGTGCCCCGTCAGGAGTGTGAGTTGGTAGAAACTTGTCTGCCCTCTGTTTGGGTCGCCATAATTTATGTGCGGCCAGAATCTCTTGCAGCAAATTCTTTTGCTGCGGAGCCTCTGTGGGGATTCATGCTGCATCACTTACACCTAAACGCCTTAACATTGTACACCTACACAATTACATTCCTACACGCCAGTGGCACATGCTGGTGCCACCCACATGTTTGCCGTGTGTGGATACCTGCGTTGTGGGGAAGGGAAGTCTTGGTGGTTAAGGACGCAGGTTCTCGCTGGAGGCAAGTTCCCTCGGCGTGCCTTGCATTCCAACATACCACTTTGGCTCCTGACTCCACTAAACAGGCGACCAGAGCTAACCCAGCTCTGGTCAATCGGCTAACGTGAAGAACACTTCCCATGGGGAAGATTCATTCGTCACAGCATTCATCCTTATGGATGAGCTCAGAAGGTTTTCGGCAGTCCAAAATGCTAATCGGGGTCCGGACAAGGCCATTAGTGAGACGTTGCTGTGTTTTTCACGGAGCGCTCTCAGGCATCTCGTTGGATCTCTTACTGGACATTGTAGTTTAAGGAGACATCTCTACATAATGGGGCTCATGCCGGATCCATTTTGTAGAGTCTGTGAGACAGAGGAGGAAACACCCATCCATTTTATGACTGATTGCCTGGGTTGTGAGGAAATTAGGTTCAGGACCTTTGGTCAGAATAGGATGTCTGTGGAAGAGCTTAGGCTATTTCCGCTTAAGGTTATTGTCCGATATATTCGGACTGCGGTGAATCTTAGATGGATTAGATCCAGGTCTGGATTTTTGTTCTAGATCCGGTTTGTTGTTGTCTTTCGTAGGGTAGTTATATGGGCCCATGATGCTTTGGATAGCGTAGGGTTTCCCTCCCCACAGACAAATAATAATAATAATACTTCTCCGTAAAGTTGGATTTCCGATGAACCAATTTTTATTCAAACTCAGCATTTTGTGGCATCACATTTCATGTAATTAATATTATATGGATTGATATAATAAACTAAAATAACACTTTAGAGTTGAACATACACCCCCTTCCCTAATAATACCCCAATTAAATAAATTTTCCCGAGGCACCAAAGGCAGCAAAATTACCCAATTATAACTATGTAAATTATAGTCAGATAAGATCGTGTGAGTGTTTCATAGCAGATTATTTTTATACTTTATATTACTATTCCCAAGTTTTATTATATTTTATAATTAAGATTCATTCGTCGACGTTTTTATAGGGGAAAACATTGCTGAAAACTGATCAGTAAAAACGCATTTCTGGTTTACTAATTTTCTTGAAAACTCGGAATTTTGGCAGTCTACTTATTTCTAAATAATTTTGTTTAGATGGTACTAAGATAGCACTTTAGAGAAAAAAAATAACCCTTCTCAGCCTCAAAAACCCTCCTTAAATACCTACCCGGAGAAATGTTTCAAATAAAATTTGCAGTCTTGTATAGTTAATAATCCAAGTTTAATGAAAATCGTCGGTGTTTTTTTGCGAAAACTGAAAAATACTTTGCAGTAAAAAAAGCACTGTCGGTTTACTAATTTTCTTGAAACTCGGAATATTTTTTATTATTATGTTTTAATGCGTCGACCGCTGAGGTCTTTGGCCTTATTCTTCGCCCTGTATACCTGTAGAATTAGTGACTGCGCATTGAATATTTTCATTATTTTCTGAATGCCTACTTCTTTTTTGTTTTCGTGAATGCTCTCTAATAGATAATATAGCCGTCTTAATACTATATGTATACAGACTTTAATATATAGAACCATTCGAAACCAATACTATCAAAACAATACTACCATACTAAATACGTTCATTCCAATAAATACATTCATTCTAATGATGAGCATACAATCTAATTATAAAAGTGGGTGGAATACTGGATATTTCTCGCACACCGCAAACTTAAAACTTGGATAAAACTGTGTTCACTATTTACATAACACAAGTGACTCCATTCACATAGGTGCCGCGTTTGCCACTCCCAGCTCAGCCCCACCCTTCCAAAAGTCAGTGGCCCCCGGATTAAAAACAAAGTGCACGAAAGGTTTCCCTACACGACCAAAAGTTGCCTCCCGTGGTCGGTATTGGAACCTCCCCCACACCCATTCTCATAATCTTTCATTCCGACAAAAATTTAAAACCTAATTCTGAAACTTACTGTATCACTTACGAGCTAGCGGATTGTGGTACTCGATATTCCTACAATCCCGTTCTGTCTAATCTACATAAACTAACACACAATACTCTTTCATGCAAATAAATTACTTTCATCATACAAGTACTTTCATCCTTTCAACTATATACATCTATCTATGTACAATTATATAAAATGTATTAAAATTCGTCTATATATTCCTATTGCTCTTAAAAAAAAAATCAATCACTCCTTTAATCTTATGACTTTCCTCCAGATTCTCTTTCATGTTGTCTGATAAGTTATAAAGCCGTCGCATATAATATAAGACTATGCAGGTGAATACTAAGTAGGTGGCGAACTGTAAGGCGTTCGCCGCACCTTTCACACAATGTTGCTTCTCGCCCAGCCAAGAGGTGTTAATGTGTGAGAAGTGTGTAACCTAGTCTGAGCCGATGACTCTGAATATTGGCAATCTTCTAATTTCTAATTAATATTATTTAGATTTTAGAATTGTGTAATAAACTGAAATAGCACATTAGCGGAAAACCAAATCCCACTCCTTTTCTCCTAGAAGTGCCCTTAAATGAATTTTTCCAGAGAAATGTTTTAAATATAAGTTGTAGCTCTATATATGTATATCTGAAGTGCCAAGTTTAAAGAAAGTCGCAAAAAAGTGAAAAAAAAAAAAAAAAATTAGTAAAGTGGGTACATCAAGTTTAGGAATTTTACACATTTCCGTCCGATCCCATGGTGATAACTGATAACTAAACGGAATATCAAGTTTGTACTTTTTGCGATTTTTTTCGTTTTTGACTTATGTTGTTCACATACATACATACATACATATATACACACACACACACACACACACACACACACACACACACCACTGGAAACCACTTTTTTGCACTCAGGGGATCTAAAAACGTGAATTTCCGGTGAAAACTCAATATCGAAAACTTGAATCGATTACAATATTTCCCCGTAACTAGGAATATAAAAATATTTACATAGACCTTCTGTTTTATTTGAAAAATAATTAATTTTTGAGATTCTTGAAACTGGCATTTCTGTATAATGGGGTTGTTGAGGAGAGAAATTAGGTTTGATTAAATGAACGAGATATGCTGACACTAATATAATGTAGCTAAGTTTACACTAACTGCACTGGACTTTATAATGAAAATGATAGTATGAATGGTGAGAGTAGAGATATGACACGATGCGACGACTGATGTACAGTTGTATGGTTGTATATGATAGATCCCTTTAGATAGATTCCCACTGGCTTATATACACAGGGTCTCCCACTCTAGCCTGCCTAAGTCAGAGAGTAGTCTCTGTTAACCAAAGAGGACCTCTCTTCTCTCTGCTGTGGTTGAATTCTCTTTGCTGTGGATGGGTGCTATTACATTTGTAATGTGGTAAAATTTACCGACTAATCTCTGCCTTTGTAATATTAGTTACCAATGAAAATTTTTAGCAAAAATTCCCACTAAAATTCAATTAATATTGTGAGAATTGAGGTTATACGATGTGTAGTGTTTCAAATGGCTGTATTTACTCCAATTCATTAAACCTTGATTTTTTTCAGTGAATTGTAAAAAATATTACTATTAAAAAAACCTTAAACAATGGAGTATCAATACTAGATAATTACAGCCATTACTGGAAGCTAAGCACTGGGGAAACACAGCAAGGTAGTGATGCCAGAGCTGTGTAAGAGAAGAACCAGAAAAACTCTAGATCTAAGTCCGATTTGTCTGAAGACGTACATGTTCACAGGGCATGGTAGGTCAAAAAACATCTACACAAGGTGGGGGTCAATTACGTCGTAGCCCTTGTGCAGACTATGTAAGGAAGAGGAGGTCACTGCCTCTCACCTGCTGTTCGACTGTGTTGCAATCGGCAGATTGCAGTACGAGATCTTTGGCACGTAGAGACTAGAGTAGACCGTGTTACAAGAAGGACTAGTAGGAAAGGCCCTTGACCTCATGAAGCACATCCTCTACTAGGCACGAGAAGGATATCACAATAAGCTTCAAGAAGCCAGCTGCGCTGTCTGGGTTGGAGTCCTCCCTCCCGGTCTATTCTAATCTAATCATTACTACGCCGAATTTCCAATAATCCCACCCAATTTTAAGTTTTCCATATAACTGTTTTCAAAATCAAATTTTCGAAATTGTGAAGATATTCATATTTTTAGGTCCCTGCAAAAAATGTCTCGACTTGGTTTTTGTGAACAAAAAAACCTATATAAAAAAAAAAAAAAAAAACGAGAGTGCTGAAACTTATATAACAACCAGTTTGGTGAAGGTGCTGGTCTAAATTCGTTAAGCAAGAAACACATTCACCGCCAAAAAAATTTCGCCCACTTAAAAAAATTACATTTAATAAATAATATAATGTTGTCTGGTCTGTTTTCACCAGCTATTTTGTTTTAGCAATTAACAGTTTTGGAGTAAATTGGACTTTGTACATTACACTTGTGGTATTAAAAAAAAAAATCTGGTGTAAAACACTCACACAACTTTCTCTTACTCCAATTTTCAAATCTGAAATTGACAAATTTTATAGTTAGTCACTAATTTAATGAAATTCGTTCAAGTTCGTCGAAAACTGAAAAAGTGTTCAATAAAAGCGCACTTCCGGTTTACTAATTTTCTTGAAACTTGGAATTTTGGCCATCTATTTATTTTTAATTAAATTTGTTTGATTGAAAGAATTGTATAACCAACTTTAATAGCTTCTGATATTTTACCTGTCGTAGCATGCATATTTATTTTCTTCCTGACCGGTTTCGGATTTTCATCCATCGTCAGAGCAAATTCACCAAGTTCGTATAGAGAGTTCACTTCAACGTAATGTTTCTGTTACTTGTTACTCACACTGTTGGTTGTAAATAATTATGTCATAATTATATAATATATACATAATACATAATTATATACAACCAACAAGTGCGAGTAACAAGTAACTGAAACATTACGTTGAAGGGAACTCTCTACACGAACTTGGTGAATTTGCTCTGATGATGGATGACAATCCGAAACCGGTCAGGAAGAAAATAAAAATGTAAGCTACGACGGATAAAATACCAGATGTTATCCAGCATTACGGATCCATCCACATTTTCAACTTTAATACCCCTTCAGAGAAAAAAATAACCCCACCCCTCCACAAAAACCCTCTTAAATGACATTATAGGGAGAATTATTTCAAATAAAAGTTGTAGCTCTTTATATGTATAGTCCACATAACTACTTTAAAAAAAATCATTGGAGCCGTTTTCTAGAGAATACCAGAAAACTGAAAAATACCAGAAAACGGAAAAACGCACTTTCGGTTATCTGATTTTCTTCAAACTCGGAATTTCAACAACACATTTAATTCTAATTAATATTATTTAAATAACAGAATTATATAATAAACTGAAATAGCACTTTAGAGGAAACCGTAACCCCACCCCTCCCCCGGAAGTGCCCTTAAATGAATTTTCCCGGAAAAATGTTTTAAATAAAAGTTGTAGATCATTGTATGTGT
>JAAEAF010004525.1:168730-190093 GCA_011037195.1 Triatoma infestans | reverse complement strand
GGTTTCGGATTTTCATCGATCGTCAGAGTGAGAAAATCCGAAACCGGTCAGAACCAACAAAATGCATGCTATGACGGATAAAATCAAAGATGTTGTCCACCATTGCAGACCAAACGACATATTCAAAAGGTTTTTTTCCAAGGTGTGGGATCCCCAGACTCTCGCACATACGCAGAGGATAAGTTTAAGTAAAATTATAGAGAAAATACTAACATTGATTGAAAACTGCAGCTAAATCGAAGAACTTTTTTCATTAAAAAAATCTTGGGTGAAAAACCCATAGGCTTTCTTTTACACTCTCAACAGTTCTGAATGGCAGACTTTCTTAAAATTAGAAATAAAAAATAGTGGAACATGATTGGCCCGATTGGCACTGTAGGGGAACCTTAGTCTCAGTTTTCTTTATACTATCCTGATGTCAGTTTCTGGAAAATATTCCACATAAAAGTCAAGTTCAACTTGTGTGGTACATATGTATAAAGTTTTGGAAACAAAAATGGGAATCATTTTCGAGAAAATCGTATCAACAACTAAAAATCGATTATTCTGAAAATAGACATATTGGTTAACCGATTTTTGTAAACACATTAGATTAGATTCTGTGGGGGTTGGCTATCCAGCCTACGCCACCGCGACCACATGGGTCTGTTGTGGCATCCACAAATCTACCGTAGTAGAACATTGCGGTATTTTAAAATTGCTTTTTAGAGGGAGGCCTGAAGATACCGTTTCAGATTAACCCCCAAAAATAAACTTTCCTCGAAAAATGTTTCTATAATAAATAATAATGTATAATTTGCCCGTAAGGGCTATCTGCAATTCCTTGGGGAGTAGCGACCCCTACCTCAGCTCAGTACTCTATGCACTTCGTCAGAACAGTACACAGTATTCTTAAACTACATACACTCTACCCTTCTACAGACAAGAACAAACATATAACACGAACTAAGGTCTCCTTCTGTATTTAACTGCCGTAAGCCAAGGAATAAGGAAGGGATTAGATCATTGGTAGCGACTAGCAACGCGGAGTTCGAATCCAGCATGCTGTCCTTAGAGTTTCTCTTCCTAGGAGCCTCTTCAGCTCTCTGTCTGGTGATGGGTAGTGTTATCTATAGGTAGAGGACATTGCTCAGAGGCCGGCAGTTCACCGAGAAGGTTCCGTGGGGCATAGTAGATCTTTCAGGTCGCAGTGCAATATTCCCCTATAACAATATATTGTATAATTAGATGAGAAGTTGAAAGAAAATCGCAGAGAACTGAAAAAAAAAACGTACAATGAACTCACATTTCGATTGACAGATTTTGACATTGACCTTCGCTATATATAGAAAATGGTATCAAACACACATAATGCAGACCAGTCGCGTCTTTTCTTTTGTAAAAGGGGGTTTCAAAACATTAATGAAAATTAATCGCAGTTCAATGTACGTATCTTCTTACCTGATGTATATATTAAGATTTTTATAAAAAAAAAATACAAAATGTTTTTTATCCTGGAAACTGCCTAGCCAATAAGCTCATAATTACAACATCAGATGAAATCTTACGGCCAACGAGTACAATATTTTGATATATCTTCTTACCAGAGGTAAGAGAGAGAAATGTTATATTAGTTAAAGAAAAAGTAGAAATGTATTGATTATGATTATTATTAGTTGCATTATTACTTTCTCTTATTCCTAGTAAGAGGAAGTATTGTAATCGTGTCAAATTTTCGATATCGCGTTTTCACCGGAAATATCCGTTCTGAGGTCCCCTGAGTCCAAAAAAGTGGTTTTTAGCAAATGGTCTCTCTGTGTGTATGCGAATAGCATAGCTCAAAAACGAAAAACCGTAGAAAGTTGAATTGTTTAGGTATCACCATGGGATCTGACGGTGCGTTATCTGTCAAAATTCCTCAACCGGAAGTACCACTTTACTAGTTGTTTGTTTACGTTTTTGGGATTTTCTCAAAACTGGCTCCGACGATTTTCTTGAACTTCGTATATAAACTAAACATGGAAAGATCTACATCTTTTATTTAAAACATTTCTCTGGGGAAATTCATTAAGGGCACTTTTAGAGGAGGTGAGGGGTTACAGCTTTCTCTAAAATGGTATGATAGTTGATTATACAATTGTATCATCCAAACAAATTAATTAGAAATCAATAGATGGCCAAAATTCCAAGTTTTAAGAAAATTAGTAAGCCTCAAGTGCGCTTTTACTGAACAGTTTTCGACGAATTTCGTTGTTTGGTACGCAAACTAACATTTGTCAATTATAATTTTGAGAACAGGAGTAAGAGAAAGTTGTGTGAGTGTTTCACATCAGATTTTTTTTTAGTAATGGTCATATTCTATGTATACGTTTCCAAATTCATTGCGACCTAAAAGATTTTTTTTTTTTGCATTAGTGTTTTGCTATACTGCCAGCACTGTTCATTATATATCATTTAGTCTGTTCAAAACAATTTAGGAGGGAGAACGTTCGAATTATAAGTATTTTTATCCAAAAGGTGCACATATGTTATGTTATATATCATTATAGATCGTTTTCTAGGTTAATATTAAGGTCTCTAGCCGCATTTTGGATGAGTTCGTAAAGTAAATTTAGAACTTCAAATATCTCAGAAAATATTATTTGTTTATATGGAAAGGAGCGGGCAGAAATTTATATAATTCATTAAATAATTTATTTCTCGGAGTGGAAAATAATGAGCATAATATCACGATATGTTGGAAGTTCTCTTCAAGTTGCACATAATGGGGAGTCTTTTTGTCCAATTTTATATAAATAAGCGCTACAAGCAGCGTGGTTGGACCTTAGCTAGCTTATTGCGTTTAGCATCTGTTTATAAACCGTCATACCCTTAAACCAAGGGGCTTTCTTTGCAAAATTTACCCTTCGTGCAAGAATCTTCGCATTGCTTTTGCCAAAAGGACGACGACTAGACTACTGGAACAACTTGAAATATATAAACACAAGACACAAAACCTGATAAATGAACAGACAAACTTCGCAAGTGAACAACTATTCAAAACCCTCTTCCCACAATAAACAATAAAACACGCAATACACAATCCATCTGAAAACCCAACCAAATAGTTTTTAAGTTTAAAAAACCAAATAGATTTTAGTTATAGTTTTAAATCTGCTAGTTCTTAAGTCTTTATATACGAACTATAACTGCCTTGAGGTGTACATTTGTAAATAATGTATGTCAAATTGTAGAAGTTGTTGGCCGTTAGAAATGATCTGATGTATCTCTTAGTTGGCTGATCGGCCGGGGGGTACCATAAGAAAAACACTAAAAAAATTTTTTAAAGTGTTTTTTATTAATGGCCCGACGTTTCGACAAACATTGTTTGTCTTCATCAGGGGCTATCTTAGAATCGGGAAATTTTGTATGCTCTATTAATTACTACATATTCATTAATTAACATGCTCTGTTAATAGAGCATACAAAATTTCCCGATTCTAAGATAGCCCCTGAAGAAGACAATGTTTGTCGAAACGTCGGGCCATTAATAAAAAACACTTTAAAAAAATTTTTTAGTGTTTTTCTTATGGTACCCCCCGGCCGATCAGCCAACTAAGAGATACATCAAATAATGTATGCAAGAGAGAAAAATAAAATGTCAATGCAGAATGTATGTCGCATTAAGCTTGGCTAACACACTTATATAATTTTTCAATGATATACTCGTACTTATAAAAAAATCTGCACTTAGACTAGTTTAGATTTGTTATGTTCAGGCATGTAAATAGGTATATCTATCTATCTATCTATCTAATCTATCTAATCTATCTAATCTACCTAATCTAAGCATTGATATATATATATATTGGCACACTGTCTGAAAAACGCATCCTGAAGATGGCCGAACGCCCGAAACCGGTCGATGACCACAAAATGAAGCAGGCTACCACGGAAAATGTCTCTGATGCTTTCCAGCTCTGCGGAACCAACCACCACAACAATACTTCAAAACTTCGATCCCATAATTTAAGAGGGATGGAACTTAGGAGTGGAGTTAAGGGGATACCGCCAAAGTCAATAGTCCGGTTCCCTGGTAACGACCAAACAAAAGTATAGACATCTTGGTTGAGGCCATCTAGGAAGAAGCAGGCATTTCGGAAAAATCTAGAAGTTTTTCACTTTTACACATGTGGACAATTAAATAATTAATTTTAGTTTACTTTTTTTTTTATAGAAATATCTCATCAAACAAAGGAGGCCTAAAAAACCTAATACTCTCCGAATATATGAATGTCATGTTGGTATTGCAACAAGTAAATACAAAGTAGGAACATACATCGAATTCGCTAAAGATATCTTACCGAGAATAGTTGAACTTGGTAAATTTTTATATTTTTTTTTTGAAATATACTTTCAGTTTTTTCAGGGGCGTTTGAACTCTTTGGTGTAAAGCGTCCTTAAGTTATATATTATTACTATTATTTTATTTAAATTTTATTTTAATTTTATAAATTAGGTTATAATGCTGTTCAGATAATGGCAATAATGGAACATGCCTATTACGGTAGTTTCGGATATCAGGTTACAAGTTTTTTTGCTGCTTCAAGGTATAGATTTTTATATTTCTTAATTTTAATTTTAGAAGGAAATGCTTTTCTGAATTATTTTGATTCCACAGCAGAGTGGATAGAGGCTTGGACCGCTAACCTGAGATTTATTGTGGTTCGGGCTTCGACTCCCGGTTTTGCCCATGGATTTTATTTGTTGTATTAAATAATAAATAGTAAAGTAAATTTGCTATCCGTTTCCATCCACGACACCTGATCGAAGGTAAAGCCCGCCTGAAAAAATAGAGATACTTTACTTACTTCTGCCAGCGCCCGCTCTAGCAGTTACGTCGTCCTGGACAAAAAGACAAATAGTTGCTTTACCACATTGTGTTCTATTCCTCTCGCTTGCTGTATCCCGAGGTATTTGTACATTTCGGTTTACGCCATGGTTTCGAATTCCCTATGCTCATCGATCTGATTAGGAGTGGGTGTTATTTTGCCACGTAGGATCGTTTGAGTGCGACACATCAAGTCCGAACGTCAAAGAGATGTCTGCGGAAAATTTACTCACCAGATCCGGGAGGAGTTTGAATCGGTCTTTGCGACCAATGTACACCTTCAGATCATCCATGTGATGATAAGTGTAACACAAGTGTGATAACGTATGTTCGGACGTAGCCGTGCCACACAGCGGTCGCTCTTTGCGGTGTAATCAATTGTTATTATTGTTTACTTCAATGTTATCTCATTTATTTTATTTTAATTTATTTTAATATTATTTATATTCATTTTATTCTTATTTTATATTATTATTATTATTATTATTTGTTTTAATTTTAGGCGCGTCAACATCTATGGTCTTTGGCGCCCGGAGCCTTTTCAGTGCACTGCCGCTCTCCGGACATATTGCTATTATTATTATTATTAATACATTTTTAAAATAAATTTCAGATCTTTTTTCCAACTTTGTAACTTAGATTTAAGATGTTTTTAGGTAATTTATTTTAAAATGTAAATTAGAGTTTCGTTAAGACTAATTTATTTAAATCAATGAACATACGAGTAATTTCATGGATGTTTCAATTCAAATTTGATTTTTGTTTAAAAAAAAGCCGCTATGGAACTCCAGAAGAATTAAAAGAATTAATAGATGAATGCCATAGAAATGGTTTATACGTATTACTAGATATTGTACATTCACATGCTTCTAAAAATGTGTTGGATGGATTGAATGAGTTTGACGGTACAGATGCCTGTTACTTTCATTCAGGTAGTCGTGGAACGCATCCATTATGGGATAGTCGCCTTTTTGATTATTCACAGTAAGCCATTTATTATTAAATTGTTTTACATATTAAAATAATTAACTATAGATAAGATTGTTAGTAATAATTCATGAAAAATAGGATAATTCTAATGTAATATTCGCAATTTTAGAAAAAATTATGTAGTTATTTTAGTTAGAGGTAATTAGTACAAAGATGTTTAGGTATTTTACATTAGGAAAATAAGTTTTGTCACGAATATTGTGATGATTTCATATTGCTTCTGTGATTGGTTAATAATGCAACTAAAATTGAATGTTTTTTCGTAAATTTTTATGAACTTCGTGATTTAAAATGGAGGAATGATGAAATTTTCCCTAATTAACTTTCTAAACAAATATAAAAACCAAGCATTAGATTATACAAAACGCCCGAAGGTCTTTTCTGAATTGAAATTTTTTACAAACTATAGATTCATATTTGTGAATGCAATTTCAGAATTGAAGTACAACGTTTTCTTCTATCTAATTTATTTTGGTATTATGAAGAATATGGATTTGATGGATTTAGGTGAGTTTTAAATTAAATTAAATTTCACCTATCTTACAATTGTTTTATTCATTTTCATTTCAATGACAAAACTATTTAAATATATATATACTGTTAAAAAGTGACAGGCTTATAGCAATTAATAATTCAAGCATTTTTAATACTCTAAATTGTTAATATAATTTGCCTAATTTTTCAGATTTGATGGCGTAACTTCTGTATTATACCATAGCAGAGGTATGGAATCCTTTGGTGATTACAATGATTACTTTGGATTGAATGTTGACAATGATGGACTGACTTATTTAATGCTAGCAAATTATGTTTTACACAAACTATATCCTGATGTAATTACAATTGCAGAGGTGATTTTTGTTTTGTTTTATTAAATATATTAAATCTTCTAAATCAATCTTATTATTAGATATAATATTGGTGCTTGAGCAGCAATTGCTATGGATGGGTAAACTTCCAAGATTTTTTGGCAATAAAAGTATATATCTTTTTTCCATAATTCATTCCACATTGAGAAAATAAACTCATTATTTATGATAATAATGATTCTCGACCGTTATATTAATAATTGCAGGAGATCATGAGGAGCGGTCACTAAAATTACACTTTTAAATTATCCTAAGTTTCGACAAATTTATTGTCTTCTTCAGGGATCTGTACAATAATAATAATAAAAAAAATAATCATAATAATAATAAAGAAATAGTGTTGAGACAATTATTAAATAACAGAAAACAAAAAGTTTTCTCTTAGGTTTTTTCTCCCTAGGAGCCTTTACAGTTCACTGTCTGGAGGCCGGCAGTGCACTGAGAAGGCTCCGGGCGCCATACTTTTTTTCTTAATAAGAATTCAATATTTCTTTTTATTTCTTTATTTTGTTGGTTAAAATGATTAATTTCTTGAATTATTTTTACCTGCTTTAATTAATTTTTAACTATTTTAAGTCAATGCTTTTGATGTCAGTTTATACATCACTTAACTTTTTATCAAATATTTTACTAATTTTACACTATAAACTCTCATCCATATTAAACATGTCTTTAGTTTTATTGCGACTTTCTTCTTTTGGAGAACCACCATCTCTTTTTACAATTTTTTTCTGAGTTAGACAATGGAAAATTAATATCTCCTATATGTATTTTTTTCTTTTTGCAAACTTGTAACCGATGTTTCTCAGTACGTTGATTTTTTAAAACTGTTCCCACTAATCACATAAATTAACTTTTTTTGAAGTTGAGATTTAATTTTTTGTATTAATTTATAATAAACCATTTGTTTAATCCAAAAAATAATTTTACCATAAAATTAAAGAACTATTACAATTACAATTGTTTATTACTACAATCAGTACTGAGAACTAGTTTTTCCACTGACTAAAGTCAATTTTTTACAGAGCAATGTGAAACACGTTTGTTCACATCAAAAGCAATGGTCAAACTGCTACTTATAATAAAGTTTTTCTTAATTTTTCGAGCATTTTTCAAACAATTGAGAAATAGAATTTTCCATTTCCAGTATATTGAAACAATTCTAGATGAATTAATTTATTTGAATTAACTAACATAAAAATTGATAAATAAAAGCATTCATTTTTCAAACAGGACGTATCTGGAATGCCTGGGTTATGCCGCGGAGCAGAGGAAGCAGGCGTTGGTTTCGATTATCGTTTAGCAATGGCCATTCCTGATAAATGGATTGAATTATTGAAGACTAAAAGGGATGAAGATTGGAATATTGGAGATATAGTACATACATTATCTAACCGTCGATGGATGGAAAAGAATATTGCTTATTGTGAATCACATGATCAGGTTAACAAAAGCATCAGTTTATAAAGAAGTATTCTATTTATTTATTCCTTTAAGTGGTATATGAATTTGTTTCGATTATCGTTTAGTGATAGTAACTCCTGATAACTGGATTGAAGAAATAAGGGGAGGAAAATAGGAATGTTCGTTAGGAGTTTTTGGTATTTTCGTTTTTTTTTAGCGTTTGAACCAGATTGTGATCCAGTAGGATTGCTATGTCTATAATCTTTGCCTTGGGTTATGATTATTTTGCATATCGACTGTTATGGACATTAGCGTCTATTGTTATAACTAATGTTATTGTTAAAATTATTAACATTTTAATCTTAGTAAAATAAATTAAATGAAAATACATAGAAACAGTATCATAAAACGACATGAAAGTAATTTATGTATTTCAAACAATATAACAGTCTGCGTGAGCGTTTTGTTATAATTATTATATACTACTTTGTACGGAACATAGTATTTCAGTATATTCCTCTCTCGAGGTGCTTACTTCCTTTCTTGAGTTTAGATTGATATTTAGTTTTTTTAATCTGCTATAGAAACTTTTTGATATGTCTTAACATGTTCCAATCAATTAAATTTGCTTCGAGAACTACCCCAAGGAACTTCACCGAGTAACTAATCTGAACAGAAGTTCCTACCCTATGCTGTGTCCAAGCATATAACATGTAGTGGCCATGATAGCAAACTATCTTGAGAGTACACTCTGCTTTTTGCTTAACGGGAGTATGCTTGCCTAGAAACGTCTGTTTAACTTTACTTCTTAAATAAACCGTGTTCAGTTAATATAAACTGGCTCTTTGCCATTTCATCTAGGAATTTTCTGCACCATCTAACGATACTCTATCATGTCCTTTCAACATCGAAGAAATCCCTAGAGCATGTTTCCTAGAGTAGATTCTATTCTATCAATCAGAAAATTCTAAAAGCTCTGTCGATTTTCCTACAGTATAAGCATGTTAGCTTGGATAGAATTGATGATTCCTTAAAGAACCATCACCTAAGTACCTATCTACCTATATGATATGAGTAACTCTGTCTCCGCATCACACATTCATATGTACAAACACTGACACTCAACGAAAGCAAGATTAAATCTTTTAGATCGCAGTAGATTTGGCTTTATAGCTACTCCGTGCTTGCACTAGTCTACGTTTAATGTTAGTTATAGATATATGGAGATAATGTATATATTAAGCCAATTCCACTGCAACCTAATAGAACTGGATTTTGAATTAAAATAAAGTTTTTGTACGAATTTTGTGATAGATTCTACGTTGCACCTGAAATTGTAGCTTCCTTTAGTTTCGTACTATGTTCTTTGCTGCCGTCGTAAAAGTATGTAACATTTTAGGTGAACAGAGAGTCTGCGTAAAAGCTTAGAGTTTAATTTGAGGAATGCTAACACCGAGTAGTTTTAAATTTTAACTACTGCTGAGGTTAACTACCCCAGTGTATAGCATTTGGAATGTTAAAATTATAAATGTAACAGTTGTTGGTTGCTGGGGTCGGATATCCGCCATTTTGTGATATCACTTCCCCGTTGCGTATAATTGGGCAACCCGACAATTAGATGGTCAATAGAATTAGACGATGGTCAACTGGCCAATAGGAAAGTGAGCGACGGTTTTTGAAAGGTTGTCAATTGGACAGCTGAAAATGAAACATTATTGCACACTTAGCAGTCTTGTTAGTTTTGTTACTGTTGACAAAATAAAACAATATAAACATAAATAAGATAAGAATAAGAGTTATGTATGAGTTGTATGATATACCTTGGCTATCACCAGTCACTGTCGCCTAGATGACGATGTCCTCACTTCCTGCCCCATGGTTACTTTTTACTATATGTTTATTTCTTCAGACGGATATTATGTTTAGCTTTTAGCAACGTTTAAGGTATTTAATACTTTTTTTCAAAAACTGCACATCATCGCTCTCCTCGTAAGGCGAGCTTGCATGAAGTATATTGAAATATAATTCCGCAAAATAATTTTATAAAATTTACAATTTTATGTTTAGTCTCTGCTTCTCAACTTATTTTCTAGAAAAAAAATTTAAATTTACATCAAGTTTGGTCAAAATACTTCAAACGGAAAAGCAATTTTTCATGAAAGTTTTCTATTCTTTCTCGATTTTATTTAAACCTAGCCAGTCAACCTAACTACTCATAAATATGAATATGAAACATTTTCCATAAAAATCTATTTTATGGGGATTCTGAGGGGACTTGTCAGATACAATGCACAACACCCCATCCCAACAGGGGTATTGTCAGAGACGAAATGACATCCCACTACTCATCCTTGAAACTGCCCTCTCTACGACACTCTTAGAGGGGTTAAATAACTCCATTAGTAACAATGAAAGAAGGGATATTCAGAAGCCTGGATAAAAAGAAGTTTTTGATGCAGCCATCATCAATATACTACATATTCATCAGTTCCATTATAGCCGCTCATCTGCCTTTCACGACTTTTCTCTTAGAGAAGTTTATACCATTCCAATTTTTCTATATAGTTTGTGAGTTAGTGTTAACCTCTTTCTAACTCTACAAGGGCAACGCTATCATGCAGCGAAGGCTCAGAAGCCAGCCTGAATGTATATTAAGTATCAGAGTTAAGAAGCAATATATCTTCCTCAATATAGTTCCAGATCATAAAAGTTGTTAAAAAAAATAGACTTGGAAGGAGTGCTTGAGATTGAGTAGATTAAAAGCATCCTCAGCTAGGAACCACAAAGGGAATAGAACTTCACGGAATGAATCGTTTAGTTCAGCCATTTTTTTTTCTTGTTGTAGTTGGTTACGCAGAGCTGGAAAGCATCAGAGACATTTTGTTCGCCCATCATCAGGATGCTTTTTTTGTAAAAAGTGTAATGACCATAGACTTGCACTCTGTATTTGCACAATTGTTGATGTTGCACAGAGTGTATCAACTTTATTGCTTGTGCAAGTCTATGTTATTACACTGTTTGACAAAAACATCCTGGTAATGGGCAAACGCCCGATACCGGTTGATGACCACAAAAAGAAACAGGCTATCACGGAAAATGTCTGATTTTTTTTTCTGTTTAGTGAAAAGATGATAATGATAAGTGGATATAATTTTTTCTAATTTTGCAATCACTGGTCTTTCTTAACTAAGTTTCTTAATGTTTAGGCTTTAGTAGGAGATAAAACTATTGCTTTTTGGTTAATGGATAAGGAGATGTATACAGGGATGTCACTTACTTATGGTTCAAATGACATTATTGAAAGAGGCATAGCACTTCACAAAATGATCAGATTAATAACACACTCCCTCGGAGGGGAAGGATATTTAAACTTTATGGGTAAGTATATCCTATTATTTTATTTGAATAATTGATTGAGTTCTTGTTAATCTATGAAACACGGTGGAATGATGATTTGGAATTTATGTTTCAAGATTCTTTCCATTTTAATGTATAAAATTGTTACAATTTTGTTAATGTAAAATGAATTAAATGGCTTTCTTCAGAAAAATGAGAGAAAGTAAAAATATCTCAAAGAAGTTTAATACTTTCACATTATAATTACAAAAATTAAGAGAACTTTCGGAAACGCGCCTCCCTAGTTGTACTAAATCTAATCTGTCAGCCATTGACGATATGATTAGGACCTGAACTCCGTATTTAAACAGCAGTACAAATGATTCTTATTTTTAGGTAATGAATTTGGACATCCTGAATGGCTTGATTTTCCAAGAGAAGGTAACAATGAATCTTATCATTACGCTCGAAGACAGTGGAATCTTGTTGATGATCCTACGTTGCGTTATAAAGAATTAAACGAATTTGATATTGCAATGAATCATTTAGATATGAAATACAATTGGCTTGGGTCGTTACCAGTAAGTAATTCATCACATTTTTCTAATTTCTATCAGAATATGTAAATCCAAGATTTTAGATACACAAGAAATTAGTATTTTCGAACAACACAAAAACGAACATTCGAAGTGATTCTAAACAGAAATAAGATATTCTATTTAGATATCAAAAGCTTCCGGTTAAAAACGGACATTAAAACGGAAGTATTAAATATAAATTGCTTTTTGAATTTTATTATTATTTTCATATTTAATTGTATGTATATATTTTTAACTTGCCACATATTGAAAAATTTCAGTTATGGTGCAACACTTTTCAAAAAATGTCTTTTTGACAAAATTGGTGTTTTAAAATATTTCAAAAAGGATAAAGCCCTAATATATGTGATTCACGAAACTTTCATTTTCTATCACTTTACCCAGCTTTCTTTTAATTTGATGAAGGTTCTAATCGTTCTTTTGGGGGTACTTAGCTTTAATTACTTCATAAATTCTATCCAGCTTTCAATCGTGAGACAAGAACTCTGCCGTCTGGAACAAGTTCAGTATGCAAAACACCTTAAAAGTTCCACCGAAGTAAATTATGACGTTTTCTTTAACCAATCTTCGGTAGCTTTTGCTTAGGTTAGGCTACATGGTCTTGTGGTACCCCCTGCTAATGCTTGTTGATTTCAAAAAAATATGTTCTTTTCATCACTTATAATTATTTTATTCTAAAACCGGCCATCTTTTGATTTTGGAGCAAGTTTTTGCACCCATCGATACGCTGTTATTAATAGTAAACAGTGATATCAATTATCAAACAAAATCAACAAATAGAATTTATTATTTTACTACAAAGGTAATCACGCCCAAAAATTTTTGTAACAATCTAATATTTTCGTTGTCACCTATGGTCGACAATTAAATATTGTAAAAATTCCGTGTTTTCACTTGTTTATGCTTTTGGACAAAAATACATTCACACCAGATTTTTACTTTTTCGTTAAATCCTCGAAAAAGGAAATTCTAGTTTAAGATTCATGAATGTCTGTTTTTAGAATTATTAGATTTTTGTAGATGTGAGCCCAGCATAATAAAAAAGAAATAAGACATTCAAACTCGATAATCGTTTGGATATTATAAGGTGTCAAGATGATTCGAATGTTTTTATTAAAATCACTTGATCAGTAGAACCATTTTACTGATTTCTTTTCCAATTTGAATACGGCTCCAATTTTTTTTTTTTAAACTTAATGAATATCTGCATTATTTAAAACATTCTGGGAAGTTTGATTATTCATTAGGAACTAAAATCTTATGAAACCCCTTTAAAGTAATTTTTAATTTGTTAAAGCTTTGGCAATAAAACTTCTATTAGTATATCATATTTACTTAACAAATTAAATATGTTAAATGCAAACTTTGTTAATTTTATTGTTTTAGGGATACGTGAGCTGGAAACATGAAGATGATAAAGTAATAGTTTTTGAGAGAGCAGGACTGTTATTTGCTTTTAATTTTCATTCAACTAAAAGTTTTCCAGGTTACCGAGTCGGGGTAAACGAATCAGGAGTATTCTTTATAGTACTCAATTCAGATGAAAAGAAATTTGGTGGTCATGATAGACTGAATATGTCAACAAAATTCGCAACAGACAATATCCCGTTTGCTGGTAGACAATTTTCATTTCAGGTACTTGTTGCAGCAATTTCAGCTATACTTGTTTATATATAATTGGGCTATACTCAATACCTATATATGATTATTCAATAAAAAACAATTTAAATATCATCTGGTATTTTATCCGTAAGCATGCTACGACGGATAAAATACCAGATGTTATCCAGCATTGCGGATCCATCCACATACTCAATTTAAATATCCTTTCACAAATATTTACGAGAAAATTTTTAAATTGCTTCCTTCCCAGTACTGGACTATATCTACCCAACTACTTTATCTATAGTTTTCACAGTATTGAAGGATTTGCCGATTGCCATAAAGATTTGGCTAACAACCATTACCCTAATCAGAATCCTTTATGCCTCTCAATATGGGCAATTTATTATGCAATCATAAAATAAATATTGTTTCAAATATAACCTACCCAAATTTTCATAGACGATAGTTCGCACGTTTTATTAAGTTTGCGTTAATTTTTTATTTTTCAGATTTACATTCCAACAAGGGTGGCTCTAGTTTTTGCTCGAGTTTAATACAACATGGAACTGAAATAGAGACTCTATAATTCGACTGCTTCTTGAATTAGTTTTGTATCATTAAAAAAAAAAGTTATATAATAGATTTGTTTATTTGTACTGTTATGGAATAATCAAACATAATTCCTTGTGCCAAAAAAATATATACCTGTTGCATATATAAAGCATCATATTTGTTGAGCATTTTTTGAAGATGCTTAAAGAACCTTCTCAATTGAAGTTCCCGAATGTTTGTTTAGGTATATGTTTCTTTCACTTTGGAAAATAAAATAATAAGTTCTTCATCAACCTTTGATTTTTACCAATACAGAAATTGGAATATACTCAGTTTGGCATACGCACTGGTTCTTTAAAGATTGATTAAACTGAAGAATAATGTAGCCACTAACAGAATTACTAATCAGAGAAATTACTGATTACTTAAATCAAATTTGAAGGCTTGCAGAAGTTTTAGTCACAGAAAGGTGGAATTTTTATATTATTACTTTCTCTTACCAATAGAAGAGGAAGTATTACGATCGTGGCAGATTTTGCACCGGAAATACATGTTTCGAGGTTCCTCTATGTCCAAAAAAGTGGTTTTTAGAAAATGGTCTTTATGTGTTTGTGTATGAACAGAATATCTCAAAAACGAAAAGTGGCAGGAAGCTCAAACTTGGTATTCCGTTTAGATACTATTCTATTGTTTCACGAAGATTTCCGGCGAAATCCATCAACCTGAAGTGCCACTTTACTGAATGGTTTTTCAGGTTTTTGTGATTTTCTCGAAAGTGGTTCCGACGATTTTCTTTAAACTTGTAATATAAACTACACATACAAAGAGAAGGCTATGTTTTATTTGAAAAAATTCATTTAGGGGGACTTTTGGGGAGGGGTGGGGTATTTTCCTCTAATTGCTACTACAATTCTGTCAACTAAATAATATCAATTAGAAGTATATAAGCTGTCAAAATTCCCAGTTTGAAGAAAATTGGGCGACCGGTGGTGCGACTTTACTGAATAGAGTTTTTAGTTATCACATTGTTTTGGAAAAACATCCTGATAATGGGCGAACGCCCGAAACCGTCGATGACCACAAACAGTAGCAGGCTATGACGGAAATTATTTCTGAAAATTTTTAGTTTTTTGTGATTTTGGAGAAAATGCCGACGGTTTTAAACACACTAATAAGAATTATAAGTGAAGAAAATTTTCTATTTCGAAGTCGTATGAGTGTTTTACACTTGATTTTTGAGATTTGGAACGTAGACACAACATATACCGTTGATAACATCGAAGAAACCTTATTACATAAATCTGTGTAACAGCATAGCAACCTACCTACTAAAGTTTTCATACATAAGTCCTTGACAAATGTGCATAACCTGTTTTTACATACAGGCTTGATTTACTAAATTTTTGGCTAGTAATTTGTAAAATAATAAAATGGCTAATGTAGAAGTAAAAACTAGTGACTTCGTAAACCTCACGGTTTCAACTTCTTGTGAGAGCGCTAGTATAGAAAGAAGATTTTCAAAGGCAATTACAGTAACTGAATTAAAGGTATATTGTTTTATAAACTTTATTGATTAAATGTATTTGTTGAATTGATGCTGACAAATTATGATGGGATGGAGTGATTTTTTCATTGCATTTTTTTGTAATAAATTTCCTGTACTTTAGATCGTAATTTGAGGTAATTGCAAATTTTCTATATTCAGCTTGACAATATCTTGGTATTCTTTTCTTACATCAGTTAGATGTCTATTCAATTTGGTGAAATTTATCTCCCCAGATGGAATTAGATACCAACAATAGGTATCTAATATAACAACTAGGTATTGGACACATCGAAAATTATTTGTGTCAGCAATTAATCCTCGTAAGGAAAGTGAACTACCCAATTCAGGACTTCTGTCGTCCTTGCGGTTATTCCAGCCTTATAACACTTAAAAGTAACATCCACACATACTACAAAAGAGCTTGGAGGAGAGTATGTGTAAGTCGGTTTTGCATACTCAGAAATGCAGCTCATCAACATAATAGTCATATTTAATTGCTCCTTACAAACATCTTAGATCCCATTGGGGGTTTAATTGCATTTTCTTTTCTAAAGGAGGCCAAAGGCCAAGAATTATGCCGTAAAGTAGAATGTCACATAAGCACAGCATTGTAATTGATTGTTTTGCATTGAAAAGAGCTGTATACTTTTTACTATAGACAACTCCCGAATGATAAATGTGACACTGGTTGTTCTTGTTCCGAGTTTGATATTTCATAAAAAATCCAATTCTTTCCGTTTTTAATGCTTTGTGTCTTATCAATAGTATTTGATTTTATTGGCTCACCTAATAAAATTATCTTAATCTTATACTGTTATTCGTGAGGCTCGACCAGAAGTAAAAAAGAAGATGAATTCCCGCTAATGTTTCTTATACCAAGTTACAATCGTGTACAATTAAATCTGTCAGATATTAATTAAATAATTATTAAAACGAGGTTATTTTAGTTTTAGCGTTCCGTGAATAGTTGATTCAAGCATTGAATTAACAACACACTGTTCAGTTAAAAGTATTTATTTCAAACTTACACTAAACTCCATCTCAAACAATACACAATAATAATAATCTAATCATGGTAATAACCTCTTCTCAATACTATCGATTCTTTTGCCGCCACATTACTCCCCCCAAAACTTTGTATTACAGAGTTTAATCTTCGAACTGATTAGGCTCTACTTAAAAACTTAGCATATAAATTCGGCCAATTTCTAGGGAAAGCGGACGGTTCTTCCTGTTAAGGTCAGGACTGGATGTTGTGGCTCATTGGTTGTACGTAGCTGGCTCATTTGGGGGATCTACGTGCTTATCGCCATTGTTTGGGGTTTCTTCAGTGTGAGTTAGTTGTAGTTGAGGTTGATGTCTCTTCTGTAGCGACTAGGCTTACTCTATGGTAATTATGAATGCCGGTTTAAGGCGATCTCTTGACACTGTTACTCTCTTATCTTGGATGAGAATGTCAAATGTTTTGTTGCTTCTTCTGAGGACCGTATGTGGGCCACTGTATGGCCGCTGCAGAGGTTGTCTGACCTGATCATTATGTAAGAAAACGTGCGAGGATGATTCTAGTTCTTTGTGAGAAAATACCCTAGGTGTACCAGCCACGTTGCTGACTGAGGAGATATGGAAGAATCGAAGAATTCCCCCAGAAGACTAAGAGTTGTCTCATAGTCCAGTTCTGCCGATGAAGACCGCGTCTTCTTTGAATGCTGTCCTGAGCCCGAGCATTACAACAGTTAATTCGAGGGCCCACTTCTCTCGTGCTTTGCCCAATCTGCACATAAGCGCAGCTTTGATTGTGCGGTGCGATCGTTCACTCATTCCATTGGCTCAGGGTGATAGCTGAAGTATGAGTAATTTTTATCCCCAGCATGCAGCTGACTGTTTTAAATAGATTCGATTCGAAGCTTATCCCTTGGTTAGTGGTAATGCTAGTAGGGGTACCAAATCTGGCAACCCAGCCTGAAAAAGTGATTCCGCAATAGTGGCAGCAGATTGATCAGGCATTGGTATAGCCTCAATCCATCTAGTGTAGCGGTCAGTGCAGGTTAGTATGTAAGAGAACCCTTTTGAAGGTTGTAGAAGACCTACCAATACATACAATAATCTGAAGGTTGTAGAAGACCTACCAATACATCAATATTCACTTCGGAGAAACGTTCATCAGGAATGAGAAAATGCGAAAGCGGTGATTTTTCATGTCTGTATACTTTGGAAGACTGGCAGTCTAGGCAATGTCTCATCCAGTCTTTCACATCTCGTTGCATGTTTGGCCACACGAACCCTTCGGATATTATTCTGCAGTAGCTCTACCGCTGGGATGTGCCAATTATGTAGTTGGGAAAAAATTCCACGACGCACGGTAGCAGGAAGATAAGGGCGGAGGCGTTTAGTGGAAACATCGCAAAATATCCAGGAATCATCAATGTTTGTTTCTATTAGTAGAAGTCCTTTCGGGTACTTTAGTAATTCTGGAGTTCTTGGGCATTGGCTTGTGCTTTGCTCAGGGTGGCCGGAGGGATGGTAGGTTTTCGATGGTTTCAACTCTCGATAATGCGTCTGCTGAAGTGTTAGATATGCCTTGTATGTATCTAATATCGGTTGAATATTGGCTAATGTAGGATAATTGGCGGGTTTACCTCGGGGATCCACTGTCAGACTTTCTGGAGAACGCATAAATTAATGGTTTGTGGTCAGTCCAAATTGTGAAATACCTACGTTCCAGCATGTACTAAAGTACCTGATAGTGGAATACACGACTAAGAGTTCTCTATCGTATATAGAATAACGCAGTTCAGTCGAGGTTAATTTCCGTGAGATGGTTCAACTACACCTTGATGGGTTTGGTGTAATGCTCCCCCAATTGCATGGTTGGATGCGTCTGCCATAATTGACAACTGAGCATCTGGTTTCGGGAATGCGAGTAACGTTGCTTGTTTTAATTGTTATTTGTATTGCTCAAAAGCGTCTTCCATAGATTTAGTCCATAGAATAGCGGATTGGTCGTAACGGTTACCCGGTAAATGTAGAGGAGACTGTATGCGGGCTGTATTGCGCAGAAACCTATGGTAAAAATTTAACATTCCTAAGAATCGTTTTAGTTGGAGATGAGTAGTTGGTTTGGTGAAGTTGATTATGGCTTTTATTTTCCTCTCCATGGGTTTAATTCCTGCTTTAGAAATCAGATGGCCAAGAAATTCCACTTCTTTGCTGGCGAAGAACATTTTTCCAGCTTAATTTTGGTACGAAATTCCTTTAACCTGGCAAATAGTGCATCCAAGTGTTTAAGATGTTGTTCCAAGTTCTCAGAGGCTACCAAAACATCGTCTATATAAGCGAAGACTTTAGTGAGTCTTCTTAAACCGGTGTCCATGTATCTCTGAAAAGTTTGTGCGGCGTTACGTAACCCGAAGGGCATTCGAAGGAATTCAAATAGTCCGAACGGGGTAGTAACTGCTGTTTTGGAATATCTTCTGTTTGGACAGGGATCTGTAAGTAAGCTTTCTTTAGGTCTATGGTGCTGAAAACGCATTTTCCGTGTGGTATGGCTGTGCAGTCTTGAATATTAGGGATAGGGTATCTGTCAGGAATAGTGATGGCGTCTGTAATCCCCGCAGGGGCGCCAGGCACCGGTTTTTTTCTTGGACAGATGCAATGGACTTGCCCATGGACTGTTAGAGGGACCACAAATTCCCTGCTTGCCATTAAGTCGAATTCAGTTTTAGCAGCCTTTAATTTTTTTGCTGGTAGGCGACGTGGCTTTGAAAAACATGGAAGACCTTTAATTTGGATGCAATGAGTAACCGAATGGGATAAGGGTTTCTGGGAATCTGCAAGAACAATTGGTCTTAAGATTTCTTTGTGTTTGAGAAGAATTTGATTAACGGCGGGATTAATGGCCAGTGGATTTATCGTAGTTTTCCAAATGATGGAGAATGAGAAGCAGTGCCGACTATCCCAAGTCCTGTTTTTTAAGTCAACCAAAATACCATAATGCTCTAGAAAGTCTGCGCCTAGAAGTGGTTTACTGACGTCAGCGATGGTGAAGAGGAATGGGAAGATACGCCTCAAACCAAGGTTTAATATATCAATTTCTGGTCATATGTGGGGATCGCTGAGCCGTTGGCGGAGTACAGTTGTTGTGAGGATTTGTTTGGTCGATCTTAAGGCTGGACTGGTATAAGGGAAATTTCGGCGCCCGTATCGACTAAAAACTGCATTCCAGTTTTTCAGTCGGAAATAACTAGGCGGCTAGAATGAGTAGAACCTCCCTCAGTTGCATACGAATGGAGATTCAGTTCTCGTTTTCCTGGTTTGTATGTGCAAGGAGGACTGCACCTGTTTGCCTGCTCACCGAAATTTTTATGATACCAACACACTCCCGGGTTTGCGGAGGGTGATCGGGAGCGTTGCCCTGGACGAGTATTAGACCGGTCCCGAGAAACTTTTAACCTCTTCAGTGAGATTGTTCAGTTGGCGTTGTATATCTTCTAAAATAGAGTCTTGAGGTGGGTTTTTGGAGGCTTGGGCCACATACGGTGTAGGTATTTGACTAATTCTGTCCGCCATCTCAGCTAAAGATCAATATGCTCTTTGCTGAATTGTAAGATTGCCTGCGTGGTGGCTGGTAATCGTTGGAGCCGTTTTAGAGAAAACAGCAGAAAACTGAAAAATACTTTTCAGTAAACACGCTCTTCCGGTCATCCGATTTTCTTCTAACTCGGAATTTCACAACATATTTAATTATAATTAATATTATTTAAATGATAGAATTGTGTAGTAAACTGAAATAGTATTTTGTGACCAAGACTGTTTCATGATTTATTCTTTTTTTAGCTATGTATGAATGCATATTTATTTTAAATTATTTGAATTTTGACTTTGACATTTCTGACCTACTATTTTCACTTTGAATGTTTGCATATACTTTATATATTTATATTAAAATTTATTAATTTTATTAATCTATATTAGCTTTTTCTCTTTTAGGTAATATTGACAATTTTCTAGTTAAATGTCTTAACCCTGAAATTATCGTTTATATTGTGCCTATTTCTTGAGCTTTAAATATATCAGTATCTATGACTGATTATGTAAGCTGTGTTTGAGCAAGCCAATATGGTTGGCCAACATCACTCGTGCTGTTTAATTCAATGAAGTATTTCTCTCTCTGCAGGGGAAACTTGAATTAATGACTGGAGGAAGCATAAACACTATGAAATTGAGCGTTTTTGATAAGGAAGATAAATTAGTCTGTTCTCTTGATAATGATGATTCTTTGTTGGGAGCATATCCTATTGATGATGGAATGCGTTTACACGTAAGTTAAATTGATTAAGTATTCAAAAGAGTAATGGGTTTGGTGTCTCAAACTCTAGTAACGGTAATTTTGTAGTTAAGTATGCCTTCTTTTTTTTAAAGAGATTAATGAAATAGCGGATATCCATTTAATTATTGTCACAGAAGAACTTTCACACATTTAACACATTTTGGGTTAAAAAAATCTGGTGCGCAACACTCACACGACTTTTTCTTGCTACAATAATACAATATAATATACATTTTTTTCTTTAAAATTGTTATGCTTACAAACGTTTAAATAGGCATCCCAAGGTA
>JAAEAF010004525.1:108083-166013 GCA_011037195.1 Triatoma infestans | reverse complement strand
ACACACACAACACACACACAAACACACACAGAGACCATTTGCTAAAAACCACGCTTTTTTGGACTCAGGGGACCTCAAAACGGATATTTCCGGTGAAAACTCGATATCGAAAATTTGACACGATTACAATACGTCCTCTTACTAGGAGTAAGAGAAAGTAAAAAGGAGTCTCTAAAGATTTATCATTCTTTCGTTGTCGCTAAAAGCGGTATCTGAGAAAAGCGTTACTCCAAAATATAGAGTTTTTTTAATATTTGGAGAATCTTAAAGTCCCAAAATCTAATTATAATATACGAGGTGTGTAAATTAAGTAATGAGACTGATCTGGCAACACTGGAGACGCGGCGCATGCGTGGTAGGGCAAGTAAACATCTGATACACGTCCAGTGCAAATTTGAAAATGCTACAGTTGTTGCACTGTCCGTAGTGACTTTTTTTGTGAGCAAGGTTTTTTCAGTGCGTTTTAAAAATGAGTGACATCAATTACAAGCAACGTTGTGCTATCAGGTTTTGCTTCAGACTTGGGCATAGTGCAACGGAAACGTTTGAAAAAGTGTGCCAGGCCTATGGAGACAATGTTTTGTCGAGAGCACAGGTTTTTAGGTGGTTTAAGTCGTTTGCAGAAGGAAGGGAATCAATTGAAGACGAGCCTCGCAGCGGAAGGCCTTCATCTTCAAGAACCGACGAAAATGTTGGCAGAATCCGCGATCTCGTGCGTTCAGATCGTCGTTTGACAGTCCGAATGATCGGCGAAGAGTTGAATTTGACTCACACAACCGTTCATCAAATTTTGACTAATGAATTGGGGATGAGAAAAATTTGTGCAAAAATGGTTCCGAAAAATCTTTCACAAGAGCAAAAAGACATCAGAAAGGAAAGGAGCCTTGACTTTTTGGGAGCAATTGAAAACGATCCCAATTTTTTGGAACGTGTTATTACAGGAGACGAGTCTTGGGTGTTTGAGTATGACCCAGAAACTAAGCGTCAGAGCATGCAGTGGCACACTTCAACCTCTCCAAGGCCAAAAAAAAGCAAGAATGAGCAAGTCAAAAATCAAATGCATGCTGATTTGCTTTTTTGATAGCCAAGTAATCGTTCACAAAGAATTTGTGCCTCAATGCCAAATGGTAAACCAACATTTTTACCGAGAAGTTCTTGAGAGACTTCGAAAAAGAGTCATGCGTGTGAGACCAAACATCAAAAACAAGTGGGTGTTGCATCACGACAATGCTCCGTGTCACACCGCGATTTCTATTAATGAGTATTTGGCCAGTAATAACATTCCTGTGGCTCCTCAGCCTCCTTATTCACCCGACTTGAGTCCATGTGACTTTTTTTTGTTCCCCAAATTGAAAAATCACCTCAAGGGACGTCATTTTGGAACATTGGAGAATATTCAAACAGCCGTAACCGACCAACTGAAGTCTATTCCAGTATCCGAGTTCCAGCACTGCTATGACGAATGGAAGAATCGTCTTCAGCGTTGTGTGGCTTCCCAAGGTAGTTACTTTGAAGGGGACAATGTTGAATTGTAATTTTATTTGAATAAAAAAAAGATAAAAAATCAGTCTCATTACTTAATTTACACACCTCGTATATCATAAATAATATGATTATCCCTATCAATCCCTTAGGGAAAACTAAGATTGTATTTTATTGCTTCCTGGCCCAGAACCTCGACAATTTTCGAAAAATTATAATCCTTATTGTTTTAATTTCATTTATTCCACATTTCTAAATGTTTCGCTTTATATATATATATATATATATATACACATACATACATAAAATCCCAAGTTGAAACGGTATAACTTCAGGGATCGATTCCTTCTGTCAGAACAAGTGTGTGTCCTGAAACCTTAGTTACTAAATTAAAACGTGAAAATGACATCGATCAGACATTATCATTTTTTATAATATTCATCCAAGTACTAATATAGCCACAAAAAACGGAACCCTGTTAGCGTTGTCAACAAATTATTAAGGAAAAACAGATTAAACCGCAACCAAGACGAAAATTCCACAACTCCCAACATATTTGCCACTTTTACATACATAGGGAACGAGGTTTACAAACTGACAAACTTTTTCAAAAAACTATGCTTGAGAACAGGATTCAGAACAAACAATGAACGTATAAACAAAATATGCACACATACAGAAACAACCAGCCTGTATGACAAAAGTGATATATACAAACTCTCTTGTAATTTAACGTATATAGGCCAGACCGGAAGACGCCTCAAAGACAGGTTTAAAGAACACCTTCGCTCATACTACAACAAAACCGACTCCACTTATGCTAACCACCTTATAAAGAACAACCACGAACCACAAAGTATAGAAAAAACAATGGTCCAATAAAAAAACGGTATCTGTCATGTGACAGTTGCAACATGCGTAGAATACGTTTTTCAACAATCCCAGAAACCCCTTCTCCAAAACCCCCAAAAATTATCCCTTCCAGAACCACTACTCTGCTATGAGAAAACGTTCGTTCGCTTTTTCATGTGAGAAACGTTCGCTTTTTGCCAAATAGATGCCTCCCAAAAAACGTATTCTATGTTTAAAATAAATGGGCCGTGAAAATTCTGAGCTTGAAGATATTCCGTCAGAATTAGGTTAAATTTCAGATGATTAGTCATTGTTATGGACTATTTTTATTTTCCCTTTAATTTTGAAATTATTTTTTTTCTAAATGAATGCCCTAAATTAAAGGTACAGTTAACTTCAAACCTGGAAACTGGATTGGTGTGCAATATGATGAGCCGATGGGAAAGAATGATGGATCGTAAGTAAAAGTAGTTTTCTGTACATAATTTATTAATTCATCGTTAAAATATGTACCTAAAATTGCGCTTAAATATTATATCTCAAATTTACTTGATCTTTAAGGCTAGTGATAAATAGGCAAAATATTCCTAATGAAATCGTCAAGAATAAATCATTCAGTGCTATTCTGAAACGTATTCTAATGAAGATTTTATAAAAATACTAACAATTTCAAATTAAGTAAAATTCAGTTAAGATGCAAGATAAATAAAAATTGTTTTATTTTCATCCCACATAAATTTTATATTTTTAAGAACTATCAAACACAATTTTGATTTTATGTACAAGTACTAATGGTCCCATTTAAAGTCGTCTGAACAGTTGGCCATTCTACCAAATTATTTTAATGTAAACAGTAAAATAAAGAAATAGGTAATTTACGAAATTACTTCCAAAAATTAACTAAAGAAATTACTACTGGATAGTTTATAAGGCTTGAAATAAAATAATTATTGAAAAATTATCGAAATAAATTCTCAATATTTTTGTTTTTTAAATTCTTTTACGATTGATAATGTTAAAGATCTCAGATTAGATTAAATGGCTATTCCACTAATGCTGAAAATAAGTCAAACTTAACAGTCAACTAATAAAAGATACTTTGAATTTGTTTATTGTTGGGTTAATTTTCAGGGTCGAAGGAGTGCGATATTTCGAATGCCCGCCAAAATATGGTGGTTTTGTGAAACCATTGCACCTGGAGGTAGGTGACTTTCCTGAAGAAGAATTAAATTTAGATGATGACGATGAACTATAAACTATGTCAATTTGTTAAAGAAACACGCTGCTATTAAAATAAATAACAAGTAACTAAAAACAAATTATTTATTTTGGTACAAAATTTTCGTATTTTTAAAGCTTTAATTAAATATTATATACACCTATTTTGTAATTTTTTGTTATTTTATGGCTTTATAAAATTATTCGTATAAAATAAACAAAAACCTAAACAGCACAGGTTTTATTATTTTAATATTTCCTCCTTTTAAGAATTTCAGGACGCCAATGAATTGGATGTGTTTCTTCACTCTGAAAAATTATAGAATAATAATGATAATTTGCAGAAAAATATGTTCTCGCATTGTGATTCTTATAAAGCCAAAAATAATACTCACAGCACTTTCATCTTCTTTGTAAATTTTGATTGTTTTATCAGCCTCTGTAGTAATTAATCTACTACCACTCTGATCAAATGTCATTGAAAATACCCCGGATTCACTATCCATTGAACCTGGTTGCACAGGTGCCTACAATAAAAATGCGCTTACTAGAATATGTACTGTTTTAAAAATCTGTAAAATTAATTTAAAGAAATAAAGCCTCTATACTATACCTGCAGTCTTTGAAAGTTGTACCCAGTTCTCCAATCCCAACAATGAAGAGTACCATTGTCAGCTCCGGACACCAGTACTCCTTCTGGATTTACAGCTAAGCAATTTACAATGGCACTATGACCGGAAAGATTTTGTATGAAAGATCCTTCTGGACATTTCCATTGTTTGATATTATCCGGACTAGCAGAAGCAAACATATACCTGAAATTTAAGGAAAGTGTAAATGAAATCCACTATCAGATAATAGCTCTACCTAATTGATTTTACATCCTTCAATTTAAATCTTAAAACATAAGAAGAAATAAATATATAAAATAATTCACTTTAAGCAAACAAAAAATTTATAAATAAACTAGAGGCCTTTATTGATGGATTCTTGAATGAAAAAAATCTTGATGTCTTAAAATTACTGATAAATAGCAGACTTACAAAGTTGGATGAAATATAACTGCCCTGATGCTTTTTTTATGATTAGTAAGAGTTGCAATTGATTTCCCTGCTGCCAAGTCCCACAGTCTTATTGTACAGTCATGACTTCCAGTAATAATCTACAAAATTTCAGTTTAAATTTAACAGAATAAGAAGATTTTAGGTGCACTGATAATATGCTATAGGATGCCAATCAAAATATCTTGAACATCGAAATAAGTGCGCTGGAAGCGGTGTACAATCAATGCAAAGACATTATATCAGAGAAGTTTGGGAATTTTGCTGTTATTATTATTATTATCGTCGCTCGCCCTTAGTGTTTATTCCTGCCAGGTTTAATTTATTTTGTATTGTCTATCTTTTTTTATTAGGTTATTAAACGAAATTGTTGCTAAATTACGAAGAAAAATGTTGCGTGGCCAACTCAAAATTGGTTTCAAACGTTTATGTACTCGACAACTTCGTATTCTTTCGACTTAAGTCCCACAGCAACCAATGTCCCTATGGCCAGTCATGACTGTGATAGCTTCAGTCATGATTAAATGAATGTGGAAATCTAAATGAAACAAAGGAAGGGAAGGAATTTTTTAAAACATTTATGAATACTTTTCATCTAAGGGAAAAATATTAACTATAGAGACCTTTAAGACCTACATATTTAAGTGAAAGCAATTTTCTCTTCAAATATATGAACACACAAATATCCATGTTACGGTATTAATACCTGAGGCTCAGCAGCTTGGGATATTACACTTGCAATAGTGTTTGTGTGGCCAGTTAAAGTATGTACATTTGCTTTAGTACGCATATCCCAAACTCTTGCAGTAGCATCTCGTCCTGCTGTTACAAGTACGTCTATTGTAGGATGTAATGTCAAAGAATACACAGCACTCAGATGACCATGATAGTGCCTGATTACCTGTGTTAAATGAATTATTTCACACATTACAATCATACCTCAATCAGTCATTATTATACTTCAAATGTTAATGCTACAAAAAATTAAGTGTTAATAAATGTGAATCTAGTTAAGAAATATGAAAGTTTCCTTAGTATGGAATTCATTATTCGTTTAATATAGTCTCTGAATTGTTTCTGAATCCTTTTCAACTGCGAAAAAGAATTCAGGTTTTATTTTTGTTTAGAAAGATTTTTTTATAATTGTCAGAAGAGAAAGCAAATTTTTTATTCCAGAATAAGACTCATTAATTATGATAATACTTTTGACACTGCAATATTTAAATTAAGGAACTAATAAGAGATAACCTTAAGGCTAATCAGAAGTGATAGATAACCTTCTTTAATAAAGGGGCATCTGAAACCTATGTATAACTGGAGGTACTGTATTAGAAACGGTAATTTTACCTTATTGTATTCTAAATCCCAACATTTTACTTGTCGATCTTCACCACAACTAAATAAATATGGATGACGAGAACTAACCGCCAATCCTCTTACACTACTTATATGACCAGTAAGTGAAACTTTGAGTTTGCCAGTCGCCAACTCCCACACCTGATAATAATAATTTCCTTAAAATTAATATATATAGTTTACAATTATATATCGTCGAATAATCTTAATAAAAATTATTACTTTTATCACTCTGTCAGCTGAACCTGTTGCAAACCATTCATTTCCCGGTTCAACTGTCACACAACGTACCCAACCTAAATGACCTGATATAACTCTATACAATTTCCAAGGGGCATGCCATTTAGGTTTTGGCATGGCTGGCGCCTTTCTAGGAATAATTGAACTGGTTTGATGTACGGGGATCACAACTCCTCCTATACTGCTGGTGTTAACGCCCGTTCCTCCGCTAACGCCTGCAGGAGTTCCACCGCTTCCAGGGTTATAAGGCACAACTGCACTCTCACTCTGCGAAGTGTCTTCATTTCCAGGTCCTGTTGCAAGATCATAACAAGCTTAATTTTAAAAATCTTTCAAAATATTAAGAAAGAATGTCACTTATAAAACAAAAATCATCCTAAATTTTACCTCCATCATTGCTTGTGTCTTGTTTATTTTCAATTACACGTATTTTGGTGACCTTATTTTGTTGAACTTTATCCAGCACTAAACTATAACTATCTCTTGCTTTCACAGCTTTCTTGATTTTATCGCTTAAAGTAATAAATGGTTTTATACAATAATTTAAGAAAATAACATATATTTACACACACACACACAAAAATCTATTTAAAGACATTTGTTTTTCAAAAAGAAGGACCCTAAAAGAATGTCGCAAAAGTGGTACACTGGTGCAGCATTCAATTCTAACTCTTTATTCATAAGAAAGAGAAGTTTAGCAAGTTTCTAAATAGGCAATATTATTTCGTAGTGACATTTATTGTGGTTAGGTCCGCAGAGCTGGAAAACATCAGAGATATTTTGCATGATAGCCTGCTTCATCTTGTGGTCATCGCTTATCATTAGGTTTTGTTAAAACAGTTCGATAACGCAGCATATGCTGTATAAACGAGCAGGCTTATATCAAACTTGAATACTTTCTACTTTATGATCACTAACTATTCCAATTAAGGTGGGAGAACCTATATTATTAAGGAATGATATAAAGGAAAGCGTGACATCCCAGCTCTCTCAGAACTGCGGCCCCTAAAAAGAATTTACCCCGAAAAAAGTTACAAACAAAAGTGACAAGCATATAAGAGTTTGCCTGTTAGATTCCAATATTAAAGAAACTCATAGGTGTCATTATAGTCAAAATCGCGGAAAACTGAAAATAGCAAGGTAACCGCATTATCAGATTTAAATTTAAATACACTTGATACACTACTTATAAGAGTGTATCAACTGCATTCGCTCTGTGCAAGTATGTTATTACACTGTTTGACAGCAACATCCTGATGATGGGTGAACACCCGAAACCGGTTGATGACTACAAAAAGAAGCAAGCTATCACGGAAAATGTCAATGATACTTTCTAGCTCTGCGGAATCAACCACAACAACCAATCAGCATTGCTTGAAATGCTTTAATTTTGGGGGGAAATATTTCAAATGATATTACTATGAAGGATGTTCTGAAATAGTTCAATCAGCAAAATAATTCATTAGAAAATCAGGTACCCCGAGTTTTACCAAAGTGTATTTCCTTTGATATCAATCACACTTAACAGAAAGTACATGTGTGAGTATGTTGTTCACAGATTCCATTTTTATTATTTTTGGCTCAAGGGTCCTATAAATACCAAGGAAGTAAAAAAAAAGGTGGTAGTTAAATGCTTTACAAGCTGCCGAATAATAAAAAGTAAATAAAACTATTACATCTGTTTAGATGAGAGGGAAAGGCTATTTAATCCATACCCATTGCGACCTGAAATGGATTCCTTGGCAGTCAGTTTTTGAACATTCTATTTGTGAATGTGTGTTGAATTAGAGTTTGCCTGTGAATATGCAAAACACTACAGCAATTATCCTAAAACATACTATCTCTACAGCCTTATGGAGTGTGTGAATGGCGTGATTGCTGGGAATCAGTGTCAGTGTTACTCTTAGGCTGGGATACCCAAAAGACCTGAAGAAGTTCATTTCCATTTTGCGATTACACCTATTTGGTATTAAATATGTAAAATTTGCGTTGTACGGACGTTACCCTCGAAATTTACCTGTACTTCTGAGCTGTTTTCATCTTAAAAATATATTAACTTTCATGTAAATACCGACTATATGTTTTCTAATACCAGTTTACATAACTGGATAAATTACTATTATTTTTTAATTAGTTCTATCATTACAATTACTTGGTTATATTACATAATTTTCAAAATTATTCGTATTCCAACGTTTAAAAAACTTGTATTTTATTAAAAACCGTGTTATTAACTCACATCGTAAACCAAGCAACCCTAACACTCAAGTTCAATATTGCAACGCTTCTTTCTTAAAAAGGTTCGAACAAATCTGATGAAATTCTCTCTAAGAATCATTCCACATTATAAGGGCTAATAGTTTTATTTTAAACACATCATTCTTATTAGAAAATTATTATCTTTATAAATATTATTCTAAACTTACGCTGATTCATCAACTGGAGGAAGTAAGCCTTGGCTTGATAGAAACATATCATGGGTTCTCTTTAAAGATCTAAACAACAAAGTGTGTACAGAATGTCTTTGCACTTCCTAGAAATAAACAATATATTTAATGTTTTGATGTTCGTTATGACCACTGTATTTGATACTGTAAAAAGGCTGGTGATCGAACCTCATCATCCTTTTTACAATATATTTAATACATAAAAATTATTCATCATTTTTTGTTGACTACCTCTAACATGATGGTTAAGAATTTCTTCTACTACTACACGTTACTTCTTAAAACTTTGGGTTACTCCCTGCGCTAAACCAAATGTTACAAACTAGTTGAAACTGAAAGGTTTCTAACGTAAACATAACCTTCGTAGAACTGAAAGAGATCAACGTTGATTAGTGTTCTCAATTATTCTCAGTGGTTATGTTCAGGGTTATGAAGTATTTCCTAATGGTATGTTTTTAACTGCTAGATGATCAGCTTTTTTGTTCTTCCCTTTGAAATAATTGAAATGAAAAAATATTGAAAAAAGTGAGTGGTTTATAAACTAGCTTTATATATTAAAAGTTGTTGTAGAGGAAATTGCTTTCATTATGAGCTTTTCTATATTTCAGCATGCCTATATTTACGTAGTGTGCCGTATTTTCCGGAAACCAGCCAATAATTAATATTTTGACGTTAACCAGATTCTGGCGTGTTGTTTTTATTCGCGTTATTTTTTGTTAATGTTTGATAAGTTAATTTCAATATTGTTTTGTATCAGTTTAACGGAAATATTAGTTTCACCTAAGCATTATTTGCGTTAAAGTTTTAACTGATTTAAATTTCTGAGCATGTACTTTAAATGAACATCTGTTCATTCTAAACTTTAAATGAGCAGCTTCAATTTTGCTCTGCTTAAATAATTCAGATTGTTTCCATTGACAGTTAAAGTAATAAATGTTAGTGTTTAAGTAGTTGTAACTTCAATGTTGTAATTTTACTCTAAGTTTTTCTTGCCTAATTACTTATTCAACACACTTGTCAGTTCCCAGAGAGAGAGAGATCTCTGGGTTGTCAGTGGTTTGCTAGAAACCGACATTTTGCCCATATTTTGAATGAGGTCCTTCAGAGTCGTTTTCACTTTTCTACTTATTCAGTTGCTTTGAGTTCAGTTCAAACGTCGAAGTAGGTGAAATAAAAAATCAACAGTCAGTCAATACCCTCATACCTTTTCCTTTCTCTTTTTTTCCCCCTTTACTTGTCTGAGTGTTTTGGGTTTGGGTCTGGAAAAGCGCTTAGGCTCTTAGGCTATTCTTAGAACCGAAGATAGTAGGTAACTTGAGATAAGTGCTTCAAAAAACCGATTTTCAGTGAGTACTTCCTACAAAGTAAGCTGAAAAGATTCGGTTTAGTTGACAGATTTTATCTCAAAACATTCTTGACCACCCAGTAATGACAATATTTTGTCTAATTATAGTCATATCATCATAGGTTCAGTAGTTACCTTATCTGAACTAATGTTTTCGTGGATTGCCACAATTCTATCGCTTTGGTCCTTGTGTTCACTATAAATAAAAAAATAAGCAAAATACAATGTAATAAAATATATAATTCCCCAGTGGTTTGAATACATGTACAATTGATAATTATAGAAGTCTGAACATTTCACGAGTAAAGGAAGAAATAAAGCATTCATATATTATGCATTTAGAGAATAAGTGGAAGGTTGGATTTTTATTGCTACAATCTAAGGATTATAAAAAAACTGGCTTCCAAAATGAATATGTAATAAAATTTATTTGCGGCCATCGAAAGTGCCTTGGTCAATTTTTATTTATACTCTTCCCCAAACGTCAGTAGGTACTAATAAAATCATCCATCACCGATGGGATAGCCGGAAAGGAAGGAAGGTTACTTCGATTTATCATCATGAGGATACAATCCCTAAAAATTCCAATTTGGACAAAAAAATCGTAAAACAATTTCAGTACTTAATTAATTGCTGCCTACAAGGCCGGCTTAAGGCTTACGCGAGAGATGCAGTCACGTAGAGCCCAATCTCAGTTAATAAACAAGGAAAGTAAAAACCACAGAAACCGATTAAAATTAAGCAATAATAGGATCTTGTTTCGTGAAGAAACACAAACCACATTTATTATCATAATAGCGTAATTCAGGATGTTTTATTGATATAGTTAATCTTAAATCATTGGAATACATACATTCCACCATATTAAATAAAACTGCATGGAAATGTTTTTATTATTTTATGTAAACATAAATAAAGAATTTAGGTACCTAATTAGGAAAGTAGGTGCCAAATTAGGTAGTTAGGGCACTTCTTTCGTAATAATTTAATTATTAGCCTATGATATTCATGTAAATACTAATCATTAACATTATTTTCATAATACACTGGTCAAAAAAAGTTTTGCATATTTCAAGATTTTGTATTTTGAATCAAACATTCGTAATACAACGTTGTTTATCTTATAATAGTGTACAGAACAAACAAACAAAAAACTGTATCTTAGAGATAGCTCATGAGGCAATGTGAAAAAAAAGAAAATTTCGCCATATAGAAATGTAAACAAAAACTCACGTAATCCTTAAACCACAAAAGTCGATTTTCTGTGTAATCAATAATGTGTGTGGCCTCCATGACCCCTGCCACAGGCTTGGAGGCGGTGTGGCATGCTCAATACCAGGGTATCCAGTACTCTTGCGGAAGATTATCCCATTCCTCTAGGCAGCAGGGATAAGGTCTTGCAGAGCTCGTGGTGGTTGGGGACGGTTGGAAATTGCTGTTTTCAGTAATCTTCATACATGTTCCACGCAATTCAAATCAGGAGACGATGGTGGCTAGATCATCCTTTGAATTCCACGGCTTTCCAAGAACCTATTCACAGATTGTGCGCGGTGGGCACTAGCATTGTCGTCCATTAAAGTGAAATCTGCTCCAATGTTAGCTCTAAATCCACGGACAATGGGTTCAAGGACGTTGTTCTCATATTTTTGTGACGTCATATTGCCCTGGATGTAGACTAGGTGTGTCCCATCATTATTCCTCCCCAGAAGAGTGCTGAACCACCACCTTGCTGATAGCGTCTAACAATGAAAGCTTCATTTAAACGTTGACCATTTGCCCTCCAGATAAGAATACATTTGTCATCTGGATGCAGCGAAGTCGTACTTCATTTGTAAATAAAGTTTGGGTCCATTGTTCCCGGGTCCAATTTCATTCTTATCTCAAGATATATGCTGAAGTCTGTGGCGATATTCGAGGCGTGGTACCCTGAAGGCCTCCGAGAACGTAGTCTTACACTGTGGAGTTGATTTCGAACAGCTTGTGTAGACACATTGATTCCTTTAGCCGCTCAAAGCTCCCTCCATAAGGTGTTGCTGTGCTCCTAGATTGTCTCCTAGCGGAAATACAGATATATCGGTCTTGAGCAGCGGTTGTTTTGCGTGGCCGACCTATCCTAGGCTTATCAGCTATGGTTTGTGTCTGTTGGAATTTCCGCCAAAGTCTGGAAACGTCACTTTGATTGCATCGCACCACTTGAGCTACTTCAGCTTGTGTCATTTGACCATGTTGCATTAAAGTCACTATTCGAACTCGATCTGCTGCTGAAATCGTGTGTCGTGGCATTCCTGTTTAAATTCACGGTAAAGTCACTCCCCTTTCAACTCACACGCAATCAACAAACAATTTTTCAACTGCACGCAATCAGCTCAACTTCTCAAATGATCAAAATCTCTAACAAGTAGTGAATGAATGAGCACATTGTCAGGAAAACAAATGTAACGCTTTCAAAGGTCATAAAAAAACAAAGAAATGCAACATAATTTACCGGACAAAGTTCAGAAATACAAAATCTTGCAATATGCAAAACTTTTTTTGACCAGTATAGAAGAATGGAAGCTTATATTCTTTCATTATTGCTTCAGAAATATTCTTATAAGTACCATCTTCGTAAGGAAAAGATGGGCCAATCAAAAAATTTTTAGGCGGCTGAAAAACTTAAAATTCAAGTTTCAGATATTTTTATTAGATAATGTTTATTGCGTTTGCTACGATGTAGACTGACTTCAAGGTTTTTTTTTTAAACCAAAGAAAATTTCAAAATTTCTTTTAAGTAATTCCGCTTTGATCACATTAAAATGAAATATATTTTGCAAAAATTAACATTTCGCTAAATTTCGAAATTGTGATGTTATATTTGTTACACATATCCTATTTCAATAAGAAAAATTCTGGTGCAAAACACTCACATGACTTTATCTTACTGCAGTTTGCAAGATTTAAGTGACATATTTTCTTCAAACTAATAATTTTTACTAATGTTTGCTTGTTTTCAATTTTATATCAATTAAGAGGATCTCAGCTTAATAAAATGCATTTTTAAGCAAACCGAGTGTATACTCCCCTCTCCCCAAACTTCTATAAATAAACTTTCTCGGAAAAATGTTACCAATAAAAGTGATAGTTTTGTGTATTCATTGTGAGTGTATCAAATTTTTATGAAATCCGTTGATGTTTTTATGGATAAAATCGTAGAAAACTAACATAACTTCGGTAAAAACTCACTTCAGGTCAACCGATTTTCTTCGAACTCCCAATTTTGACAACATAATTAATTGTAATTAATAATATTTAGATGATGGAATAGTTTAATAAACTAAAATAGCACTTTAGAGGAAAACATAACCTTGCCACATTTCCAAAAACAACCTTAAATAAATTTTATATTACTTAATATTTTAATATTTCTTAATATTTCAAGCAATGGTTGTAGCTCTTTGTATGTGTAGAGGATATTCAAGTTTAAACTATGTTCTTGCAGCCTTTTCGTGAAAATCCCAGAAAACTTAAAAAATTGATCACTGGAAATGCACTTCTGGTCAACAAATTTTCTTCAAATTCGGAATATTGGTAACATATTTAATTCTATTTAATATTATTTAGATGATACAATTATATAATAAATTGAAATGGCACTTAAGAGGAAAATGTAACCCCTCCACCTCCCCAAAAGCTCTCTTAAATGAATTTTCCCAGAGAAATGTTTGAAATAAACATAGCTTTTTGTATGTATGGTTAATATTCCAAGTTTAAAGAAAATCGTTGGTTCTTTTTAGGGAAAATCGCAAAAAACTGAAAAATTTGTTCTGTAAAGTGGTGCTGCTGGTTGAGGAATTTTGACTGGTAAGTTTCTGGTGATACACACACGGAATGTCGATTTCGAACTTTCTGCCATTTTCTTTTGAGCTATGCTGCTCACATACACCATTTTCTAAAACCACTTTTTTTTGGCCTCAGAGGACTCAATACGTGGATTTCCGGTGCAAATCGATATCAGGCGCGATTACAATAATTTTTCTATACAGTAGTTAGAGAAAGTAAAAAAAAGCCTCGTTTTATCCAAAATTCATTCTCATGTTGGGGAGGAGCACAAAAATGTTACTTATCTCAGAAAAATCAGATATTACTAAAATCTACACAAAAATTATGATTTCATTTTTATTAAAAAGAGATATGAATAAGTGTTTATTATAGGGCAGAGCTTATTTCATTGTATATGAGAAGCACCTCATCCAAAATTTTGGTCACACTACAACTTTTTTGTATATTGTATTGCGTTAATTATTGTTTCTAATTTTTTTATACAAGCAATAATTTTTTTCATATAGTAATGTCATTATCACTAAAGAATATAATAGATTATACATAACAAAAATATTACAGTATTAATTAAAGTTTGAATATTCAATAATTTTCAAGGGGGAAACGCCCGGAACGTTTGCCTAGGGGCCCGTACTCCTAGAACCGGCCCTGGCTGGCTGTGTATCCTGCCCTTCAAAGGATTTAATGGAAATGTTCTCTAACTTCCAAATCTAATCTCAAAAGTGAAATAACAGTAGAATGAAAACATAATAATAGCAAAAATTTCAACTTTATAATAAATTACTAACAAGCATGGATATATATATATATATACGTCAATTAAATTTGCTTACTGTACAACAAAGGCTCTGGAGTAGATTAGATTTTAGAAGAAGTGGCTTTAAAAGCAAAGCCACTGCGACCTATAATGTCTATTGTATAGCTTCCTTGAATGTCAGTATTTGTACACAGAAAACAGTGCAAATGAAAACTATACTGGTTTAAGTGACAGTGAACGTATTGGAGGTAAGCTAGATTTCGCTAAACCTAAGCAGGTGTATACCCAAATCTCTATAGCCTCTTTATATTTTGTATAAATGTTAGTGGAGTAGACTGCAGGAACACAGCCTTCATATCCCTGAAGAAGTAGGTCTAATCCTAAGTTTCAAAAGTAAAAAATTATGATGGAAAATAGATTATGGGGAAAAAGCATTAGCAATACCTATTAGTTTCAAATTTTATAACTAAAAGTGTAATAATTAACTAATATTTCAACATTAGTAATTTATAAATGATTAATTACATATAAGAAGAGATTTCATAGAATCTATATATATATGTATTAATTCAGAAAACCCCTCACCCCTCATAACATTCTCAAGAACATTCTGTGGCAAATGGTGTAAACCGCTTGAAAATCTGTCCAGCTGAATTTGCAAAATAAACGCATTAGAATGCATAAACGATGACTCCGCGCTTTGGTGCCCACCCCTTCACGCCTTCTAAATTTCTGCACCAGCGACGGCTCCAGGCGAGCTCTCGCCCAAATCCTTTTACGTTGTTCGCCTTACTAGTCAAGACATAATAGTAGTATGAAATAAGCTATGTTATTAGCTATAGCTATGTAATTGCAGTTTAGAGAAAGAAGAAAAATTGGTTTTATTGGCCGGCAGCTTATTTCTGCCTTAAAATATTACAGTATAATACAATACATATTAAAAAAATACAACATTAATTAACACACCGCTATTATTGACGGCAGAGTATAGGCCACCACTACATATCCTTGTTCAAGGCGAAGCCACAATGGGAATCCATAGGCTCTTGCAGGGGCCTCCTCCCATCACCTCTAGGCATAACGCAGTAACCAGAAGTTGATTGAGGAAATTAAGGCTGACCATTTACTTGGAATGCCAACTGATTGGATGGTTCTTAGGTATCACTTTGAGAGGATCTTCCAAATTGTCATACCGAGCAGAGGCGATTGAGGCTGTGACCCCCAACTGCTCGGTAATTCGGTCTGGTACAGAGGGCTCCAAAACTCCGGCTGGGATCCATGGGGGCAGGTAGGCTAAGTCGTAGCGTTATAACTCAGCGCTAAGGAGATTATAATGCAAGTCTTAAAGGTTAGGAGGGTGGCCATATACTCCGACAGTCATGCACCCTCTGAAGGCACTTTCTTCACACCTAATAGTCTCAAGCTGGTGTGGGATAGCCTAATTGCCCTAACCGAGGTGGGTGCTCGGAACAAGTTGACACTCGCCTGGGGTGTCTGGCAATGAGAGGGCGGATGCCCTAGCGAGGGAGAGTTCGAAGGATACCTTTATAGGCCCCGAACCCTTAACGGGTTGTCCAGGAGCCTAATTCAAACTTCGATCAAAAGTGGGATAGAAGTACAGCGACTGCTTGGTGGGAGAGAACACCAAGACAGAGGCAGGCAAAACTCTTCATTAGAGACATTTGCCTAAATTTACCAGGGGTGTATTGAGCCATGACCGTAGGGATATAAGACTAATAGTGAGTCTAATAGGGGCATTGTAGGCTGAATAGGCATATGCACCAATTACTACTTGCGGATAACGCGACATGCCGATTCTGTACGACTGACGAAGAAACCCCGGTACACATCCTTTGCGAGTGAGCCGGGCTGGCAAGGACAAGGTTTTTTCAACTGAAGACAAGCAATCCCGAAGCCATGAGCTTCATGACGGAACCACTCTCAGCTTTGCTAGGCCTGATTAAGAGGGGAAGCTGAGGATGTGCTATAATTTTAGGGGATCCACGATAGACCTCTTATAGTAGGTCGCTGTGGAATGAGACTCGCCCTCCCTGTTTCGAATCTAATCTAATAGGCACGATGCTACAGCGCCATTCATTTTCAGGGCTAGTTGCTTGAAAATGGTGTAAATAGCTTGAAAACCCTACCTACCACATTTGCAATATTAACCCAAAAACGTGACCGTTAACGGAAAAAAAATTGCATATATATATGTATATACATATATATATTTGCGTGTGTGTATGTATGTATTGCTTATCAACAATTTTGGCCATTAGCGCCATTATTCAGTATTGTTTTTATTATTGTCATAAATTATACTTTCTTCTTATTTCAGAATAAATAAATCAACATGTTAACTGTGTATTATGTAGCAGCCACTTGGCTTCAGTCATGGAGATTGAGTTCAATATTACAAAAAATAAGACAGGTCTCACAAAGAAATGGATCGATTGTTATCCACCAAGAATTGCCTCCCTACATTCATGCTGTAGGAACAGGTAATGATTCATCTGGAGATTAATATTTTGTTTACAAAAAGTCTTTTGGGGGCCTTCATTTATTTATCTCTTGCTTAATTAATTATATTTGTCGCTACAAATTTGTATTTATATGGGTTGCTTTGTAATTATTTATATTTCAGTTTGTTTTGTTAAAAGTTTGATGTAAATAGCAATTAATATGAGGCTGCTCAGTTAACGAATAACAACATTTTGAATAACACATTGCAGTGCTATGGCGCTACTACCCGAATAGTTCATACCTTTTATAACACACACATTAAATTATTTCACTGTTTATGTAGGAAGACATACAATCTGGTGGTAAAAAGAAATAGAAGCAGACTGAAATACAAAAATTGATTTTACCTTAAGATAATTGTATACTTGATGATTATAAAAGGAATGTACAATACAAGAAGTAGTTATTGAATTAATTTTTATTATTCGAATGAACTAATGTTTTTGCTTTAGGGAAATTAGAATTAGAAGATTTCCTTTATTGTTTTATACATTCGAAATTTAAAAAATATATATATATACATTTTTAACGAGTTTTTTGCCTTTTTTCTAGCAGTGCAGCAAAAGATGGAAGTTAGCAGTGTTCTGTCCGATTTATGTACTAATCACAAGGAAGGTCACGTCGGTGATTTATTTTGGTATACAGGAAATAAAAGAATTGTTTCCATATATCCAAAAGTAATAATTTTTCATTGGTATTTAATTTATTAATGACGCAATCCTTATTTCATATTTAATTTTTTTTTCTTATCATAGCAACAGCTAGATATTTCTGGGTGGATAAAAGTTATTCCAGGAAGAACACATTTACCTTTACAAATAAAAGGAAATAAAAGTGAACGATTCCTTCCCGAAAAAAGTTTTTATATTTTGGTTGAAGCTAATTACAATACTTGCCAGTACAACTTCGTTGCCAATATATTAGAGGTAAGATTATGCTTAAATTTGAAGTATTGGGTGGTTAAAGTAAAAAAGAGTAAATACTAATTGCTCGGAGAATATGATCCAACTGAGAACAGAGCTCCGCAGTGAGAATCTACTCAACCGCCTAATTTAGGGAGCATGTCCTCATATTTCATAAGAATAAAAGTAGCAAATGTTCACGTGTATGGGTATTCACTTCTTAAATTTGAATGTGCACTCTAAATTTTAAGAAAAGAACTGATTGAACGGTTAGGTAGTAATAATAATTGTACATAAGCATAACATAAATTTGGAAAATGAATTTGCAAAAATTTTATCTTCTATTAAAACAAAATGATCAATATTTTTGGTCCATGAAATGCCCGAATACTTTTCAGTAAGTGAAACATATTTTAATATCTCAGCCTGCGCTGACATTTTGATGAAAATCGACATCTTCTCTTAACTGCTAAAGCAGCTTTGGGCATATTTTTTCCAGATGGTACAGACAGTATCTTACGTTCTAAGCTACTAACGGATACTCAGCGTAAATATTCCTTAAGAGAAAAAAAACATCGGAAATTGTTTTTGGTGCAATACATTTTAAAGATTATTTATTTGCTAGGAAATTTATTTTCCTGAATATTGTTTCGGTGAACGAAAGAGAGTACCTATTTATGCAGCAAACAGCCTTCAACTTATCTGCTTTCTAATTATGATTATAAATTTAAATGTATCATATTTAAAGAAAACCAAGCTGATTATTTGTCTCGAATCGAATTACCTGACCCTAACCTACATTTGATGTAGTAGCAAAACATCTTAATTTGAATTTTTTATATGAAACTGAACTTTTGGACTTATCCGAAGAGAAATTCGGATAGACTCCATCTTGACAAAAGTTGCTGATGCAGTCACGCACGACTATTATAAGTGATTTCCAGCCTTATGTAAGAGGAATGCATGAACTTAACTTTGGATCGCGGATATGTAATCTGGGGTCACAGGATTATTATTCCAAATATTTTAGGCACCTATTATATTAAATAAATTACAAAAAAAAAAAAAAATGAAGCGTTTTGCGTTTCTTATGGTGGCCTGCCTTAAACAAGGACATTGAACATAAGGCGAATTGATATTATATTTGCTGTAAATATCGCTGAAATATCTTTCAGTGCCTCTAAAAGTTCACCTGCAGCCATGGCCTTGGTCCCGAAATATAGAGACAAAATTACCCATCGATTTTTCGGGACTTAAAAAAAAATTTACAGTTTAGTCGTTATGGATGTAACAACGAAATGAATAGAAGCTTTTATAGAACTAAAAATAACAGCACCAAAAATAATTGATAAATTAAGAGAAAGTTTTGTACTTTTGGTTTGTAAAGCTTAATTATGACTGATGGAGCAATGTTTTGTGGGAAAATGAATTTTCTGAATTGCTCAATAAATTAAGCATACATCTAGTATGAGCAGCTTTCAATCTTCGGCAGTGCCGAATCAGCTGTGAAGATAATCACAAGAAGTTTGCTTAAGATATTAGCTCTTCCACGACCAAGAAATTTAGCCAGAGACTTAAATGAATCCACAAGAAACAAAAAATCCACAAAAACGCTTTCCTATTAAGACCAATGATCTCTAACTTAGACAGTCCATCTTCGAAACATAGCAAGTATTTATTACCTTCTCTCCAACCGCTCAGTTCTCACTACACATACGACATCCAAAACTCTTTCCCATTCATAGAAAAAATAAAAAATTATCAATTCCGTCCAACCACATTATGATATCCTTCGACGCCGTATCCTTATTCACAAACATACCAACTGACAAAGCACTTGAACTGATACAAAAACTGGACATTTATCCATCCCCATACCTCTTTACCACAAAACATTTTTCTCCATTTTCTCACTTTATGTTGCAAGTCCGATTATTTTACGTTTATGCACAAATTTTACCCTCAAATTGATGGCCTGGCAATGGGAAATTGCCTGTTTCCAGTCGTTGCACCATAATCATGAACGACTTAATTGACTCTATCCTTCCTTCCCTCCAAAGCTCTATTTCTTCTATTTCAAGTACGCAGATGAGTTGTTTCTCACCATTAATCCAGTTCACATTTCCACTGTCCTTCAAACATTCAACTCTTATCACCATCGCATACAATTCACATTAGAAACCGAAAAAGACAACAAAATAGCTTTTCTTGAACACTCATCATTCGCAATCATGACAATACATTAAACCCATCAGGTACAACTGGTACATTAAACCCACTTACTCTGGAAGACTACTACAGTTCTTTTCAGACCATCCTTTATACCAAAAAATAAACACCATAAAAAAATCGATATAACCGTGCAATCCATTTATCTAACCCATCGTTCCACCAGGACAGTAACAAAAAAAATAAATAAATAAATGAAATACTGGTTAAAAATGACTATCCTATTCATCTAATACTCAAAACGACACTAACAAACCTCCCTGAACCCTCGCCAACGCAGAACCCTCAAAACCTTCTACCTAACACGATACTGAACCCTCCTATTTACCACTCACTCACCTTCATCCTTCATTACCCCTATTTCCAATAAAATCAACATCCTCAAAAACTTCATCCCTAACTTTCGAACAGACTTCTCCCCCACCAACAACTAAATCAATTCTTCTCAAAAATTAAAGACCCTATTGAAAAACCTAACAAAACATAAACTTCAATGTATTACACCCAACTGCAACACTTGCTACATAGGTGAATCAAACAGTTTTTACAGAAAAGACTCAAGACAACATGAACTAGACCTTATTAACAAAAAAATTGACAGCACTGCTCTGTCTAAACAAGTTCTGACTTTTAATTATACCATCAGTTTTAATAACCCTTCCATTTTAACCACTTACCCCAACCATTCAAAGCTACTTCTATCCGAATATTCACAAAATCACCTCCACCCGAACTCTATCAATTTTAAAAAAGGCAAAGAAATCATTACTTTAACTTACAATAACATTTTTCTAACGCAATACAAAGACACTCGCCAGTAATTTGTTCTTCCAAATTTGAAATTGCCGCGCGTCAATATAAACATTTTCTTATCCGTCCCACCTTTTAATAGTTTATTGAATTTTTAAAAATACTCTCTCTTCATTTCAATCTCAACGTTCTCTCCTCTCCTACCCTAAAAGTATCTTTATCTTTTTTATTTTATATCATTTTCTCTTATTGTTAATATCAATCATTTCATTTAATTGTCACTTCTGTGTTATAATTTCTTGTTTTTAATATCTTTTGTTCAATCTGTTCTGTATTATTTTATTAGTTTAAATTTTTCTTTTATTTGTTATCAATCTATGCACATTTTCTTTACTACTATACTGTTCTGTAATGTAACTTTTCTCCAATACATTTTACAGAGCTCCTGAAGAAGGGCACCAGTGGTACCCGAAACGTAGAGCAAAGAATTCTTTTTCCTTAAAACCCTCTAAACAGGGACATATAAAATTCATTTTATCTTATGAAATGAATATCTATTACAAAACAGAAATACTGAGCGTAAAACCACGGGAAAACTCCTGAAAATTTATTCCTTAAGAGGAAAACATAAATGATTTTCGATTTGTTATTATCATTCTTAGAAAGGATATGTTGAAGACACACAACAGAAATTGGTATGATATTCTCGAAGCAAGTTAATAAGTTAATAAAAGCAGACATAGTAATTGAATATGTAGTTGGGTCTGCAATGCTGGATCTATGGTCGTCGTAGCTTACTTCATTATTTTGGTTCTGACCGGTTTCGGATTCTCATCCGAGATGACTTCAACTAAATGTTTATCATCATAAATATTTAGTTGGTCATCTCTCTATACAAATTTATTGAAAACTTACTTTGACATTGGATGAGAATCCGAAAGCGGTCAGAACCAAAATAATAAAGGATAAATGAAGATAAGAGACAGAAATAATAATTGGCTGGATTTTTTTTTTTTTTCAATAGATTAGTTTTTGTTTTAGTATGGAAAAAGAAAGATTTCTGTGTTATTGCTGAGGTAAGGATCAAAAGAATCACTCATGTTTTTGTTGCCATTGCTAAAATTGAATTGAAATTTGGTTTTTGATCCTGAAAAATCTTTCACAACCCAGTATAATACATTGTATACATACATAATTTGTAATCGATTCTCCAAGGGATCGGTATTAACGAACCTTCATCGACCCTGGGGGATCGATAGTGATTCTAAAGGGCATATTTACAATAGACCGTCTTGTTCCGATCGAGTTGGTTTTAGCCAAATCAATCAGAAGGATAAGTGGAATAATAAACTTTTATGAAACAAAGCATTTTTCTGTTCATTCAATTTTAATTGTTGTGCTTTATTGTAAACTGTTATGGGAAATAAATTTGCTTCCTTATGCTGAATTTAATATTCTATTTTGTTGCAGCTTGAAAGTTTCGGTGAACCTATTGCTTGGCATGTTGGTGACAGAATATCAATTTTATTACGCACTGATGATGTTACTTTATCCCATTTGTCCGTTACATTTTTACAGAATAATTTAACACTTGAAAATGGTATTGAAATTATGAGAATTCAAAGTAATTTTCCCTATATTTTTTTTATAATTAATAATTTTTATTTGTTATAGTTAATATTATTTATTTATTGTTTTTTTTTTAGGTGTGGATATTATTGGATCTCCTTACAAAATCTATAACATTAGTACAGTACCACAAACATACGCTCCTCTAGATCCACGTATGCAGGCATTCTTCATATAAAAAAAAACAAACAAAAAAGATTAATTTGTTATATTTTATTTTATTTTTTTAATAATTGAGGGTAATATTTATTTTCGAAGAATATCACCTGATTTCTTTGAAACTTACTTCAACTCTTTGTTTCTCTTTTTATTTACTTTCAGTTATTGTAATTTCCATATTTTTTTATTATTCTTTTCTATTGTTTTCTTTAATATTCTTTATTTCACAAGTGATATTTTAAATCCTTATACGTAATTATTCATTCGAGATGATAGTGTTTAAATGAAATCTCTTATCATATCTTATGATGCATTTCTTCAATCTTTTTAGAGACAGGACTTTCAAATTTGATAAATGAATTCTTTTATATTCTATTCTGTATTTTGGATTTTTCTTGAAATAGATTTTATATTTCGCTGAAGAACAGATGTTGGTCCTTCCTACAGCAACCAGCGCGTCTCAGAATGTTCTGCTAGTAAGCTAGAAAATTTGATTTAAAGCCAATCTGAAAAACCGGCATTATTTTATATAATCCGATAGAATTACTTCACATTACCAAGCAATATAATTCCATTCATGTCATTCATATTTCTAAGTGAGAAACAATAATTTTGAAAAAGATTCGATATAACTTTAAAGGGAACGAAACTTAATAGTAATGTATTTAATTTTAAATTGAAACAGAAAAACAATATTGTTCAACAATAAGTAATATAAAGACAGTCAAGGTAAAATAAAAATCATGGATACGACTGGTATGTCAGTGGAATGTTTTGTAGCGAATAGAATGATGGAATAAAAAATTAGAAACAATACCAAGCAATTAAGACTAATAATTATTTAAAGCCAGTAAAGATAATTGCATAGAAAAATGTTCAAATTGAAGAATCAATTATTTATAGAAAGAAATTAGTGACTGAATAGAATGAAAGATATCCCACTAGAAAAACTAAAGGCCAAAATTTAATTACCTAGAAATGAGTGAAAGAAATTATTAGAATATGCTAAAGAATATGAGTGAAAGAAATTATTAGAATATGCTAAATTTTAACACAAGCTGGTTGTGTATCGCGCTCAAAGAGTAAATAAAAGGCATACTTATATGGTTTATATGTATAATCATAAATATATTTATATATATTTATTACATTTATGTATATAAAGAAATATATATATTTATATATCGCCTCGACACCGTTATAGCAGTGTAAGAGGAAAGATTAAGAAGAAGATATATATATCATCAAGGAAACAAGGGATATGGCAATAGATGTCAAAAACTATACTGAATAAGGAAATTGTAGAAGTGATAGGAATAATATTCTTCTTTCCTGATTCAACATCCAGAGATTTGGATTTCGTAGCTTCACCTCTTCAAGATATTTTCGTAGCTTCACTATTTCTAACAGTCTTAATCCTGTTGCGGATTCGGAGGATTTTATTCGCTTCTTGGGCTACTCTGTCCTGCCATCATAACCTGGGCTTTCCAGATCTACATATGATGTCCGAAGTTTGGAGGAAATCTCGTCAGCATCCATCCTGTTAGAAATGAAATTTTCAGTCTGTAAAATAGTGTTAGAAATAGAAGATAGGATCTGAGAAGGTAACAGTTTTAACGGAACCATATTAGGTTAGCTATAAGGTGGCCTTTATAAAATATAACAAGGAACAAGAGTAGATAGAAAATTAAATTGTAAAAGTAGAAGCCCATAATAGATGAATGTTAGCGTCGGAGATGAACTGAGGAGTGAGGAAATGGAGAGGGCTAGAGAAGAAAATTTGTAGTAATTTAAGGAAGTCAGTGTAAGAAGAAATTTAAAATATTAAATATGTTTCCTATATCACTGCTGATGTGATTGATATTAGTATTAAAAGTATGCTAATTTCGTGAGTTAAAAAGTGTAAATTGAAGATAAAATTAAAAAAGGACGAGCTTTTTCTTGTAGTGTGAAGAAAATATTTTACTCATAAAGGATCACATATCCAGGAATTCACACATTCCCCTGGAAACACATTTAGTAGTGTGCCAGGTAATTCTGAATTTGAGTTTGGATTTCGTTAGGGTTATTGGACTTAATTCGAGATCTTCAGTACAATTTGAAATCTTTTCTGATCACATAGGAATGTAAAGTAGATAGGAATAGTTGCTGTCATACAGTTAGGGAAAGAAAGAAGGCTGCGATCTCTTTTTCTTTAATCCTTAGGGCGCGACATTGATGCCCGGATCATTTTCAGTGCCCTACCCATTAACGGCAGAAACCGAAGAGAAAATCTCTTCCTCTTCCTGACCCCTTAATCATTATAGAAAATTATGAGAAAAAGAATCTTGGCTTTCTTTAAGGAAACAAAATTGGAATAAAAAACTTCGTCCAAAAAAAAAGTATATATATTTACGTAATTAAAAACTGAAATGGTAAATAATCATTCTTATTTTTTAACTCTGGGCGTCCCAAGGGAAGAAATGCATTTAAGCAACGTAGGTTTATTCTTTAAGCAATGTTTTCTTGATTATGTTGATTGTTTCTAACTATGGTAGAATTGAAACAAGTTACTTTCTTTCTCCAAGCCTTTTTGCGCTTATATTAATGATATGGATAATTTTATTGGGGGTAGTCTAAGTATAGGGAATACAAGGTGCAATGTTTATTTCGACGATTTGTTTTGTTAGTTGTAGAATCTTGCCGTCGCGATATTGATCAGCAAAGATATTGTGATTTGTGGCATGTATCGATAAATTTAGAAAATTAAAAAACAAAAAAAAAATAGAAGATTTTAAAAAAGGAAGCAAATTGGCAGAGAAAGGAATTGGATAGAGGATAGTAAAAACAAAAACTGATTGATGAGATGGAAAAATTAAATTTATTTTTCCACTGTCAAGCAAATGGCTGTGGAAATATAATTTACTTAGAAAAAGTTCCAGTATTTAATCGGAAATAGTTCTATTTACTTGTCGATTGCATTTTACAATTATATTCATGAAGTTTCAAAACTTGAAGGATTCATAGTTATCAAAAATTTTAGTTAAAGAAATCATAAGAAAATAGTCTTGGTATAAAAAAATTAAATAGTCGGTTTTGATACTCATTAAATTTATAATTATTGCTGTAAAAGAGATTATCTAAAGTAGAATAAAGTTGTTAATAATTACATTAAACAAAAATTTCATGCATAATTTCTTTAAGAAGATATTAAGAAGATAGTTGTCATTATTTATATAAAAAGAGAATTGAATTTGAACATGCAAAGCAACTATATATAATGTGGAAGTAATTATCATTTTATTTGATGAATATTAATGTTGAGAATTGAATTAATAAAACTTAACATTAATATGACCAGAACAAAAGATCAGTTGATTTCATACATAATTAAAGAGCGATAGAGGATCTTAGTGTTAGTTGCCTGTGCCCTCTTCTGAAGTTATATTACGATGATACTTAGTTAATAAGGAGATGACTTTACAGAAATTGATTAATAATACTAAGAATTGGAATGGATTATATCTCAACTTTGCAACCTTACATAATATAAATTTAGAAGCACATATTTATAAAATGTTGCTAATGTGATTAAAATAAAATAATGGTTTGTTATTTCTTATAATTATTTGATTTGCTTCAGAGATTAATTTAATAGTGTCTCAACATATGTTTTATGGCAATTACGATTTTATGGAATGTAGTCTTCCGCATATTAGTATTTTCAAATTGAGATTTCATTTTTCCTATAATTTTGAATATTATTTTTTCTAGAAGAATATTTTGTTTTTAATTTATCAATTTTTTTAATTGATTCACTATTGAGGCTAAAGTCCAGCAATAAAACTCGCCTGACGAGTGTGTTAGACCTTACCATACATATTAAATATAATACAAAGTACAACATATATTATTGTAAAATGATTAAATTTAATAAAGTCACTGTTATTGCCACTACTCTACAGCATAAGTGTTCATGAGTGGACTTGTGCTTCAGTTCGCGCTTCTATATTGTGAACTTTGTCATTCGCATTATTGTTCACTAAAAATTTCATTTTTCCTAAATTATTTTAGTGTATATTTGGGTACATATTTTATGTTTTTATATGTTATGTTTAGGTCTAAATAGAAATGAACGGAAAGATTTTTTTATGAGTCGATGGAGAGCTCATGTATCAATGCTATCTACGTTTTGTGAAGCAATTGATCAGGTGAAAGATACTTTACAAGATATCTCAGTTAGACATCCAGGCTCAGGTGTTGGGTATGTATTTCCCTAATACTTTCACTACTTTGTTAAAGATTACATAATAAGTCTGTTTTTAATGTTATAGTGCTGTCAAGTTAATACCTGGTAATTATATTAATGAAGGTGAAAGTACTCCAGTTTACACTCCCACTGAAAATGATCTTTTAGAAAAATGTAATTCAGTTACATCAAATGTGTGTGTAGTGGAAAGTCCGTCACCATCCAGTGGGCAATTATCATCGCAAATTAGCACAGATATGTCAACAGCACAAGGATCTACCAGGTTATTACTTTCTATTTAATTTATTTATAATTCTATGTGGGCGGCTTTTGATTGTAGTTTTAGATATTAACTATAGTCAGTAGTAAATTCATCCGGGTCACACTCGTACGCCCGTGCTTACCGGTTGTTAAAATTATCTGGATTTTCCATACCTGTTTTACAGTTGTTTCCAATTATTGTCATTAACTGTTTTTTAATTGATATCAATATAAATTCATATCAATATTGAATTAAGATGTTAAGTTTAAATTGGTCTTCAAATCGTTTCGTTTTAATTTTAATGTTTCTAAAATGAAATTATATTTAAAAATTTTCTAAGCGAAAATCTGGAACACTCATTGCAATTTTCTATTAATAATGTACTAATTTTCTTAGAAACTAAATTTTGACTAATTTTCCTTGATATCAAAATGTAAGAATTACATTAAGGCAAATGACCCTTTAAGGTCTAATGCCACTACTATCCCAGGCCCTCCTGAAATAATATTTTGTCGAAGTATGTTTCTAATAAAAGTGATTGATCATTGTATGTAATATGTACATGAGATTATAAGAAATATTAATGGAGTGTTTTAAAAAAAAAAAATCAGAAATTGAAAAAACTCTCAGTAGAAAAGTAGTTCTAATCGCGACTTATTTTGTTTGAAACTTTTCAATCGGATAAAAAAAAGGAATCAATCTTGTACAGCAACTTCGGCTTTTAATTTAGCTTTTCACATACACAACAAACCGCGCTCTCATTCAGCAGATCAGATCAACCAAAAACATTTAGATGACAAGTTATTTCCAGTAAAGTTCTTGGTCGACAATCTTAGAGGAATTCAGTAGCTTTTAAGAGAAATTTGCAGATATTAAAGAATGGATGAATCCTTGATAGTTATTTTGTATTAAAATACATATTTAAAAGCCGAAGGAATTAAAAAAAAGTCAAAAAAATAAATGGAAAGAGATTCCAATGAAGAAATAAGCAGTGAAGACTTACTTTGTGACTATCAAATAAAAATATCGCGGGATCTCTACTCTAAAAGAATAGTTTACAGTAACTTTCGTTTATTTCATTTCTCATACGAAGGAACACAAAGAAAAAGTATATATGGAACGTTAAATAATGCTAATTTCTTTCATTCTGCTATAAGAGGAAGTTAGTGATCTGGGCAAAGTTTAGACAATAAGTTTTTCTGCAAATACAATGTTTTGAAATCCTCTAAGTATATAAAAAAGTTTTTAGCCTCGTGTGTGTGTGTGTGTAAGTAAGTGAATAAACAAAATATCAGCTCAGTCTAAATATCGTTTAGACATGGCATGCATCACGAAGGGTTCGGATAAAATTCTTCAACAGAAGTGCGATTTTACTGAATGTTCTTCAGTTTTTCGTTAATCTTCCCAAAAAAGACCACCAGAATTTTTTTTTTCAATTTTGCTTTTGCTTTTAAACAATGTAGTTAGTGTACTAACTGTACTAAATTCATTTTGGTGGGGGAACAATGATCTGAGGATTCTCCAAAAATGCTTTATCTATTTTCACAATATATCATACTATTAACTAAATGACGCGTAGGAGAATTGATGATATTTAAAAAGTAACAAGTTTGAAGAAAATCAACTGAAAGTGCTAATTTACGGATTGGTTCTTCAGTTTTCCGGTTTTTGTCTTTTACTGAATAAAAATATGTAAGAATTTTGAAATTCTGTTTTCTCAGAATATATGTTTTGAAGTGATCCCAGAGCAAGAAAAAGTGTTTTTTTGTTTTGTTTTTTTGAGATTATTGCTATTCCTCTCTCACTCTTTTTCGCTCCCTCTTTCTTACAAAAGGTTCTCGCCATTGTCTCTAGTTAGTATCGTAAGTCTTGAGAAACTTACGATAATAATAATTGAATGTATTTTTTTTAGCTAGATAGCTAAAAATCAATTTTATAGCTTTCAGAAATTTTTATTTTTTCTTACAATGCACTCAACGTTTCGGTGTTCTTTTAGGCCATTCTCAAGAGTAATATTACATAATCAAGTAAGTACTGATATAAGCCAGTATAGTATTAATCTTAATTATTTTCATTAGTTGTTACAAATCCCATCACTGTTTATATTGAAATTATTAACATTAATAGTATAAGTTATTATTATTGAATATAATATTTGCTCAAACGTCATGTTTCTATTGATGAGAGCAGTAACTTATTAAGATTTCTTTCTTTTTTGTTTAGATATGTAATTTTTGGGGGGTTAGGTAGCCATGAGCTTTGTGCATTGAGAGTTTGTTTAAATTTTTTTTTTATAATGGTACTTTAAATGTTAATGAAGAGAATTTTTTCATATAAGTGAAGGCCAAAAAGGATCCTATACTAAGTATTAAATATGGCTGATTTTAGTAGAGTAGCAGTCTACTGGTCTGGGCCAGCAGTTTTTCATGAATTCTCCGGAAAAAGGTCGTGATAGTGTCTTTGGTGTATCATCTCCCGAGCATGCCATCAGACACCCCCCCTAGAGAAGTTTGAGGTTTATTTCTGTAGGAGTAACGGCGGATTTTGCCCCCGCTAAAGGTTTTCCTTCTCTTGATCGATCTCTCAGGAGGTGCTTTTATTCTCGTCTATGGTACTTGGTGTTTATAAGATAGACGATGCCTTTCCATTTTTCCGACTTCGCTTTCATTTTTTGGGGACTCGCGCCCCCACCCGACACTCGGAGGTAACAGTGGTACTGCTTAGGTTTCTTCTTAATGGATCGTCCAACGCTCGATTTTGGGATGGAAAACTCATCTTCTTCCTGTAAACGTTTCCTTTCATTTCGGTGCCTCACCTTTCCTAACTGTACCAGATCACGGATGGGAGGCCTCCTGTACCTCTCCTGCTCCTTCCTCTTCGCTTGAGCCGGGTCTAGCTGTTGAGTCTGCTCGCATAATTGATAGCCTAACCCATGAGCCCTTCACCATCAGGTGCTTGCTCTTTTGTGGCTTGATCCGCGGATGCGGTAACTATCCATTTAATTTTTATTGTCTTGTTTTAGACTTTCTACAGCTAGAATCTGGAAATCGACCGTATTAGAGTCCCTCATGGCAAGGCAAGACCATCAATTACTTTCTGATTCGGCTTGGTTTTTAGAGAAGTGCCTTTACAATACAACCATATAAAACCCCTGGCTGCAAACTTCTAAGAACAAAGCCCATACAATACCCTGCCTTAAAAAGGGGTTATCTTCGTAAACACCGGGAGCTCGGATGTTTAGTGGTATACCCATAATTGCTAGAGACTTTTATCAATGTCCATGTTTAGATTCGCCGAATTCGATTGAATAATATAGAATATTGTTATTAAGTTTTTCGAAATAAAGGGATTCAAAAACTAAATTTCTGGTAAAAATTCAATTTGGAAAATTTGGCATGATCGTAATACTTTTATTTACATCAGCAAAAGAAAGTAATATATTTGCAGCTATACTCTTCTTTCATCTGGTAAAATTGAAGTGAAATTATCCTGTGTCTGAGGTCTTTTACAACAAATTCTGTCAGTCTTTTTTTCTTTTTTTTTCTGGTATCGGTATGTTTCTGACAGAAACAAATATTAGAGAAGAAAAAAGTTTATAAGTATCTTATTCATGTTTAAAACGCATGAAAATGTAAAAGAATTAAAAATCGAAAGAAATGGAAAAACATCCGGATATGCAACATTTCATTGTATTTGTACAGATAATTAGAAGTCATTATTATTTAATTTAGTTAAGTAAATTAGAACTTCTTGGGGCGAAATTTCCGCAAATGTACATATCTAATGAACAGTAAGTTTAATAGGTGATCGGGCCCGCAGTGCTGGAAATATCTGAGATTTATTCGTTATAGCATACTCTTTTCCCTAATTCTGACCGATTTCGGATTTTCCTCCTTAGTCGCAGGCAGCAAGTATGTACAAAAACGACTTCCAGTTTTCAAGTTTTTGTCATTCACCAAAATGACTTTTCAGAATTTTTCTTTTACCTGCTGCCTTTGAAAAAAACTATCGTAAGTGTGGAGTGTGAGGGAAATTTTAAAAGTGGAAATCAACGTCTCTGTATAAACTTGATAAGATTTGACAATGGAGGAAAATACATAACCTTCCAGAAATAAAGAATTGGATATAATCTCAGATACAGAAAGTTTTAGTTCTCTAATAAATGTGTTTAATGGAAAGCTTAAGAATATTGTGTTTAATTGTAGGGACTTCTGATTAACCTTCTTAGTTGTAAATTCTTTCGTTAGAAATTGTATGGATTTAAGTTTTTAATAAATAAACTGATACCATAAATAGGCCACTGAAGTAGGCCTATACCAGTGCCAAAATATATGACCGAAAGAACAACCTTTTTTTTATAAATTCGAATAATACCTAATGAAAGAATTCGGTTTATTGCAAAGCCGTGGAGCAAATGTCAATCATTTTCATTTTTGTCTTGGAAAGGCATAACATTGGTAGATCATAGCTGCTCAGTACTATTAATGTCTTCTAATATCTTGAAATAGGTTTTACTTATTTATTTTAGATTAGCCGCAGATTCTGCAACTACGTCTCTTTCATCTCTACGTTCATTGCCTCTAACGCCTAGGCGGACCATTAGTACTGACATTGGTTATGACCGGATTAAACCGCCCAATATTATTATATTTTCCGACAGCGCATCTGCAGCCGAAAGTGTGAAAGTTGCTCTTGAATCCACTCTACTTAAAGACAGGTACACTAGTTTATTTTAATTATATGTATTTCAACTTCAATAATTTCTAAGTAATAAAAGTGCTTACTGTAATAGTTGACTTTCTGTAAGTAGCTTGAATTCGAAAGTAAAAGAATGGTTATAAGTAATTAGTAAATGATTTTCAATGTTTTTGTCGCAGGCGAAATAAACAAATTACTAAAATCTTCCAGGTAAGATGTATTGCGGATACTAGAGTTCGATTTCTTGTTTTAGTTTCTGATTTATGTGATGTATAACATTGTGTTAAGTATGTTTGCTATTCGCCTCTGTCCACTTTACTAGATTACGCTTAAATTCTGCTTAAAAAAAGGAGGCATTAGTGATTACCTTTATATTGTACATATGGAAAATAATTTTTTTTTTTTTTTTTTTTTAGGAACGACAAAAGAATGTACATTTTTGCTTTACAAAATAATAATAATAATAATAATAATAATAATAATAATCAAAACAGGGACTGGATTAGCTAAATAGCAACGCGCTGGACTCGCACGCGGAGGCCCCGGGTTCGAATCCAGTTAGTGCTGCCATAGATTTTTTCCTCCTTGAGCTTTTTACAGCTTATTGTTCAATAAAAGTGTTGTTAACAACGAAGGTCGGTCCGGTGCTGTGAAGACTCCGGGCGCCAATGACCACAAATATTGACGTGCTTTAATTAGAAAAAAAAAATCAGTGTGAAACACTCACACACAGTTAAGTTTTCTCTTACTGCAGTTAATGCAATTAAAAAATTGCAAATTTTCTTATACTTGGACTTTTTTCCAGAGCTTTAACATAATATATATGCTGGTATGCACCTTGGTACATAGTCACTTCAATTTAATTAATTGCAAGCCAAAGGCAATGCCAATAACTTGAAAGATGTAAAATAAAATATTAAATTTAACAACACAAATTCCGAGAAACCAAATAATTTTTTCTCGAATAAATGTTTGAAATGAAAGTGATAGGTTTATGTATATCTGGTCAATTACCATTCCACGTCGAAAGATAAACGTTATGATGATTTTCGAGAAAATTCTAAAAACTTAAAAACTTATTCTTGCATCACCAATAGTTTAAATGGATATTAATATATTAATACAATATATAGTAGATTAATGTATCAGTATACAGGAGCTACACAATGCTCTGAAGTTGTTATATAGTGGAAAGCTTAAAGCTACTGCTCCCCCAGAAATCCCCCAAAATCAATTTTCCTGGAAACATTTTCAAATAAAAGTGATAGTATTTATGTATGTAGACAGTGTACAAAGTTTAAAGAAACTCGTTGGAGCAGTTTATGAGAAAATCGCGAAAACTAAAAAAAAATCAATCAGTAAATCTGCAATTCCGATTGATAGATCTTGCCCGAAACCTTCATGTCGGATGTGTTGGTACCAAAGCTGAATACCAAATTTGAGATTTCAGCGATTTTACCTTTTTGAGATATTTTATTCACACACACAAATTCAAAATGAAAATTATCGAATTATCAATACAAAAAATTAAATAGTGAACCTAAAAAAAAAAAAAAAAAAAAACGCCTTGAATACCCTAAATGTATTGATCAAATTATCATTATCTTGAAACATCAGAATTATATGTGTTGAAATCTGACGGTATCAATTTGGACGTATTAAAAAAAAATCTCCTTGTTCTTATTTTCTTAGAGTTTTAGAGAAACTACGTGTGAATATATTTTGATTTTTTTTCTAGGTACACAATACACGTACTTAACTTTGCTGGTATGTTATCAACCCCATGGCTTCATCAAGCTTGTCTTGTCGTCATTCATGGAAATGTACCTCCCACGTTCACTCCGGTTATCATCGATTATTTGTTACAAACATCTGGCTCTTTACTTGTGTTGTGTTCTGATTTTCTTGGTTCAATCTTACCAATGTTTCATACGGCTGAAGTTAGACCAAATGAACTTGTTCAGTGTTCTTATAAATCATGGAAACATGTTCCTTTGATGCACCATGTATTTTGTTATCAGCCCACACCAATGGCACCACAGTTCTCTCACGATGAACATAGTAGGTATGATATACTTTCATTACTATTAGAAAAATATTATCTTTTCATATTTAAAATGGAAATAAATATTTTATGTTTTGCAGTAGTTTAAGGGCTATTCCTGAATCAGTTGAAATTAAGGATCTTCAAGGGCAGACGCATAAATTAAAAATAGATATTCTTGGAGCTGAAGAAACTTGGCAAACTCCAAGTTTACTGCTGGTTTCCTTGATCAATTCAACTTCAAAAATTGTATTTTCTCAGGTGTGTTTGATCAAAATTACTGAATTATTTCAATGATTGGTTACCACTTCAGTGGTAAAGCAAATATTTAATTTGATATTAAATTGAGTTTCCAGGTTTTTGTACATTTATTGTAGAAACAAAAATGACGTTTCGAACTATAAGGCCAAGTCAAACTGTAAAGTGAGAAAATGTATAAAAAGAGATAATTATAAAATTATGTTACAGTTACAAGTCAATATATCCGTAGAAAATTAAACTTTGAAAATACCTCTTTAACATTAAGAGTATTTGGTATTTTATTCGTCGTAACATGCATATTTATAGTGTTCCTGGCCGGTTTCGGATTCTCATCCATCGTCAGAGCAAATTCACCAAGTTCGTGTATTATTAATGCAGTTTATTTCTAAAATAACTTATCCCCCTCAATAAAAATGACGATAAAACACTGAGCATACTTAACAACACTATTAAAATTGAGTTATAAAGTATTATTCAAAACATGCTATTTATTATAGCATTTATAGCACTGTTTTCTATTGTCTAATCATAATTTATAATAATTCCACTTGGTCATTAAACACAACACATAGTAACATAAGCTTATAACCTCCCCACATATATACAACCAACAAATTTATAACAGAAACATTAAGTTGAAGTGAACACCTACACTAACTTGATGAATTTGCTCTGACTATGGATGAGAATCCGAAACGGGTCAGGAATGCTATAAATATGCATGCTACGACGGATAAAATACCAGATGTTATCCAGCATTGCGGACCCACCACATGTTCAGTTAATAATATTATTTGGAAAACACATTATCATTTATAATAATTTGTCATTAACAATGGTACCTAGTGATATTTGTCTTATAATGTACATTACTATACTAGAAGCTAAAACATAATAGTAGATTTAATATATCTTTTAATTAACAACTATTTTTTATCAAAGTGCTGACTTACTAGCATAATGCAGTTGAATAGGATTTTTTCATAATTGAATTTGGAAAATTTTTGTTTGAAAACAGTTTCATCACTTTCATCACTTTGAAAACAGTTTCAGTTTCTCGACTGGAGAACATTGCCACCAGTTTTTGCCACTTCTTATTTTAGGACAATATGAACAGATATATTGTACTTAATTTACAATACAAATTTGTACTGTATCTGCCTCTTTTCATATTGTACTTAATTTACAATACAAATTTGTATTGTATCTGCCTCTTTTCAGCTTATGACTTCAAATTTTGTACTGATTTAATATAGGTACATCTCGAAATGGCACCTAGTCAATACGAAAGTGATGACAAAAAACGGCAAGCATTAGAAAAAAGTGACAGAGCAAGACTTGAAATATTATGCGATGTTTTAGGAAGTCATTTAGGACTTCAGTGTTCAATAAAACAATCGCCTATCACATTTACAAATGCCTACTTTCTTGGTAATCATGAGGTAATCATATTTTGTTAATTGAAAAGTTATTAGAACACATTGAAAAGTGAATAGTTTACTGCATAATTCTAAGCTAGATATACAGGTCTAAGATTTTCTTTAAACCTTAAGGCCTCACCCATTAAATAAGTAAGCATCCCAGAAAAATAACGCAACATAAAAGTCTCATAATAATAATATACATATACTCAGATAATAAAATAAAAGCAGATCCCCCTCTTCTATTCTCAACATTAAATCCAGAAACTAACTCCGACTCACCGTCAGCAAAGTCAAAAGGAGAATAATTAGTTTCTGCTAAACAGGAGGAAAACCAAGTTAAAAACAATGGAAAAGAAAAAAAAATAAACCAAACATACTCCTGATCTTTTTTTTTTAGTTATTTTTATTTATTTATTTTTTTTTTTTTAATTTAAGGCGCGGCAACATCTATGGTCATTGGCGCCCGGAGCCATCTCAGTCCAGTGCCGGCCTCCGGACAGTGTTCTCTCGTTACAGACAACACTGTCCATCACTGAACAGTGAGCTCTAGAGGCTCCTAGGAAGAAAAAATCTAAGGATAGCACAGCTGGACTCGAACCCGGGACCTTCGCGTGGGAGTCCAGTACGCTAACCACTTAGCTATTCCCTTCCCTTTTTTTAGTTATTGATTATCCGTATATTTGTATTCCTTATTATTTATATCTTTTAATTAGTTAATTTTAAATGGTTCTCAATCAATTACCATTTAGCACTATTTGAAAAAATAGTGAAATCACACAATATTCTCTTACTGAATTTCTCAACTTTCAGTGGGCATATTTTCCCTCACATTTGGAATTTTTACTGTATATTAAATAAGCGAAGTATGCGGACATTTTGAATTGGCAATTAAGAAGGAAGTCATAAGTTTCATCCCTCCTATAACTCTATTAAAATAAATTTTCCTGGAAAAAGGTTAAAAAGAAGTGATAGCCGTTTAAACTAAGTGTAAAGATAATCGGAATTTCTTGCAACTTTCTTTTTTGGGTTATTCTGTTCCTTGACATTCAAAAATGTACGCTACAAACTATTTTACTTTCTCTTAAGGACCCGGTAAACGATCAAACATTTTGTCAAATATGTTTGTCAAATGTCCATGTTTGACAAACAACAGCCGCACAAGCTCCATCAAGTTTTGTCAAACTTCTATGCAGTTATTCGACTTTTTTCATCTGTGCACATCGTATGGTCATTTATTTCGTTTTTTGTTTTTTTAATTTAAATGTCTTCCAATACAGACGAGGCGTTTCTCACTTTGTATTAAGAAAAAAAGTCAAGACGTTGGTTAAAAGAATGGTATAAACTGAGACATAAATATACTTATGAGAATTAGCTGAAAGAAATATTAGTAACAGAACCAGGGGACTATGCCAACTTTCTCCGATGGATAGCGAAACCTTCAGTAGCTTGTTGGAATTACTTCGACCGAGAATCGAAAAGAACGACACTGTTATATGTTAAGAAGGACACTATATTCTTTTGATTTCAATTTCCATCATGCCAGAAAGTCCCTGTACAGAGAAATAAACTGGAGTACAAAATACTTGTCCTTTGTCCCTAGCGCAGACATGTTGACTGGATTTGAAACACGATCAAACTTTAGTGTTTGACAAACATATTTGATAAAATGATTGATCGTTTACCAGGTCCTTTACTCCTATAAGAGTAAGTATTGTGATCGTACCCGATTACCAGAATTGAGTTTTTAGAGGAAATACATGTTTTGTGGTCCTCTGAATACTACAAAAATGTTTTTAGCGAATGGCCTGAGTATGTGTGTTGTGTGTGTATGAGAGAGAGAGAGAGAGAGAGAGAGACAGGAGTGTGTGTGTCTGTGTTTATCAAAAACGAAAAGTCGCAGAAGCTTAAAGTTGATAATCTGTTTAGGGACCACAATCAGACACGAAGTTTTCGGCATAATCCATCAACTGGAATTGCGACTTTACTGAATGGTTTTTTTCCGGTTTTTCTTGATTTGCTCAAAAACGGCTCTGATTTTTTTTAACTTCGTATAGTATCTATACACATAAATACCTATCACTTGTATTTGAAACATTTTTCCGCGGAAACTTTATTTTTTGGGGGTTCTGGGGATAGCACTAGCGTTATGCTTTCTTCTGAAGTACCACCTCAGTACAATATATGATTTTTATCACCTACATAACATTAATACACATTAGATGCTTTGATAGAATTCCAAATTTGAAGAAGTTTGAAGTTCGATTTTACAGAAAAGGTTTTTAAGTTTTTTAGGATTGTCCCGGGAACGATTACGATTTTTTTTTTTAAACTTGGAACTACTTCTGCATAATTAGAAACGTATCACTTATTGCATAAATTGAAATTTATCACTTTTATATGAAACTTTTCTCTGAAAAAAATTATTTTAGAGATTGGGGGACTGTTAGTTAGTTTAAATTTAATATGCACAAACTTTATTGGTTTGGATATAGAGCGGTCCAAATAAGACCGCTCTGGTATACAAGTAAAATCGCCACTATCATTTTTATGGCCAGCCCAGCTAAACATTGTAACGCAATTTTAAAGAAAATTTCTTGATTAAATTGTGTTAATTAAAGTAAGAGAAAGTTGTGTGAGTGTTTCAACCAGATTTTTTTTTTTTATCAAGAGACCAGCACATTGTCATTTCGTAAAAGCTCATTTCGAAAATCTAACTCGATCGATATCTTCGAGCATTACAGGCTGACAGATTGACAAAAGGGAAGGGCGAGCCACATTCCACTGTGACCTACATTAAGATATCTATTGTGGATCACCTAAGATTATAGCACATTCTTTGGCTTCGCCCTCTTAATCAGGCGTAAGAAAGCCGAAAATAGCTCCGTCATGAAGATCGTGGCTCCGGGATTGCTTGTCCGCAGTTGAAGAAAAGTTTAACTAAAAAATAAAAAGTGTAAAATATTTATTAACATTAGGAAATGTTTATATGGCAAGGGTCAGAATTTATTACTATTTAACTATTTTATTAACTTAAACAAATGAAACTTAGCATTTTATACTAATTCCAGGCAAAACAAGAATTACTTGATAAACTTCTTAAAGAAGGTATTTTAGATTCTAATAATGTAATGAAAGCTGGAAATTTGAATTTAAAATTTTGTGGAAAAGGTGTGTCACCACCTACCCCGTCAGCAAATTTACTTCCAGTTCTTCAACATTCCTGCCCCCATTCTTTTTCAACTGTTGATTATTTTGAGGTGAGTAGCTATTATTGATGTATTTTCCAGAATTTAGAAACAAGTTTATCTATTAATAAAGAAGACCTGAAATTCACATATTTTAAGTCATCCTCTTTTTCAAATTTGAACAACATTACACTTAACTATAGCACTTTACTAATGCGCTGGTTATTATTGAAGCGCTGAAAGATTAAAGAATTTTTCTTAGACAGGTTTTCTATTTAATGTCTCGTTATAAGAAATTTGTATAAGAAAGTTGTTTTCAGAATTTAAACACTGAATCAATTGGTCGATTGGTAGTATTTTCCGAAGTGATAACATCGTCCATGCAAGTTATTGAAAATTTAGAATTATGTCATGGATTCACTGTAATACCTCTTTATCAGACAAAAGGAAAAGGTTGGTTAAATCTATCTAATTACATAAATTTTATTGTTTCATATTTTATATTTTCATATTTTAAGGAAATAAAATATGAACTTACAGGCAGAGGGGGAAACACTTGGTTAAGCCCCAAAGGTTGTGCTATGTTCTCAATGCAGCTTCATCTACCATTGAACAGTTACTTAGGGAAGTATCCATCTATGTTGCAGCATATTACAAGTTTGGCTGTTGTTTCAAGTATTTGTCAGATTCCTGGTTTAGAAGTATGTATTAATCACCAAATAATTTTTAGAATGTAATATGATAAACGTAATACAGAGGAGAACGCAGGAGGTGGATCAGAGGGGAATATCCTAACGTTTTGGAAATGAAACGGAAATGGAAATATTCCTTTCAAAAATAAGACAGAAATATATTCTAGAAATACGTTTTCTGATTTCTAGTAATTCATCTACTTATTTTATATTGCATTTCCAAAAATGTTATTGGACATATTAATATATTTTAATAATAATTTAATTCTTCGAGAAAATTTATATGTGGTATCTATTCTAATATCTATAAAAAAAATAAGCCATTTTATGTTCCGTTAACGGTCACGATATTGGTCACATGTTTGTGAAATGGGTTAATATTACAAATTCGACTGGACGGATTTTCAAGCAGCTTGCACTATTTGATACAGAATTTTCTTGAGAATATTAAGAGAGGTGAGGGGTTGGGCGTCAGAGGGGCGGCATGTAGTGAAGTGCATTCACGCAATACCGCGCATCGGCACCTTCCGGGAGGGGTCAGGGGCCGATTCCTTGTAAATGATAGAATAAATGAATCAATGGTATGTTAATTACTCTAGGAGAAAATTGTATGAGTCTGAAACAGTTACAATTAAAAAAAATTAAAAATCATAAATATTCAATCACCCCTAAAGATTTGATCGGTGGTCGAGCAGGAGAAGTCGTTTTCCTTACATTCATTAAACAGGTGGTACCAATACAAGTAGGCTACCATTTGTTCTACATAGACGACAATGCCCTATACTTTTAACTTTTCTGGGAGAATTCACTTAAGAAATGAAGGGTACCTGCGTTTAATGTTTCACTATATACTTATACTTAATGTTTTCAGAATACTGACCTACAAGTTGATTCCGTTAGGCCGCACCACCATTTATCGAAATTATTTTGTGACTCCATGTCCGATATGTAGTAGATATTTTTCATCAGTTAGTAGAAAATTTTCATCTGCCAATAAACGAAGATATGAAGTAGGATTTTCTCTTCCAGATCACTGAATTTTTTTTTAAATTTCAAGTGTACAAAGCTTTTACGACTGAATCTCACAAATAAAATAATTTAATGTCAAATTTTGCAGAAGAGAGAATTTGAACTTTGTTCCGTTCATGTTTTCTGGAAAACAAGTCTTTTGTGATTATTTTGAATTAGTTATTATTTCTTTCTCTCTCTGACAACTTGTAGCCGTAGTTTGTTACTGTAAATACCTTTAAAAAAACAAGACAAAAAAATATACAATAATTCAAGAAAACCAAACAAAAATTCTTCATTACTTTCAAAATTGAATAACAGAGAATATTCAACGGATTTTTCTCGTTCATTAACCATTTTTATGGAAAAAAAGTCTACTTTAAGAATTAGTTAAAAAAATATGCCGTCCAGTTTGAAATAAGGAAGATGGTTTCGAAATCTCTCATTTTTGCAGTTTAAAAAATAATAATTGATCACATATTTGAAATCCTTAAAAATTAAGTAGATTATTATTTGGAATTTTTGTTACCTAATAGTGGATCCACTTGTAGGTCCGTATTTTTTAAATAAAACATTAAACGCTCACAAGCATTTTCATTTCTAAATAAAGTTCCCCAGATTTGTTTGGAAATAACCTTCTAGTGTGCCGGCAATGATGTACTTTCAGCAAGATGTATGTCTAGCTCATAATGCGAGTTAGTAAGAAGGCGGTAATGGCTTGGCACGCATGGTCCTACTCAGTGCCCCGCCTCCTCTCCAGAATTAACACCTTTGGATTACTTTCTTTGAGGATACGAAAAATATAAAGTTTATGATAACTTAAACCCTGTCTCCACTGTAGAAGAACTTAAGAAAGAATTTCTGAAGCCTGCGAAGGAATCCTGTTTCTATAAAGAGTGCAATCATGAAAACTGGACAAAAAGAGCATGTTTGTGCCTATTTATTGATAGTGCCGATTTTGAGCAACTAATATAAATTTTTTTTTGTCTTATTTGACTATAAACTCAAAAACAGTGTGGCATAATAACAACCAGAGGGCAGAGAATTTCTCGGAATTCAAAACTGAATTTCAGTGAATAGTCAACAGATTTTTCTTTTCATTAACCATTTTCTAAAAAAAAAAAAAATCTACTTTTTCATTAAAATGATTTCTGCAAGCTTCAGTGAAAGGATTGGAGTAAAAATTCCAAAATTAACTAATCTGTATTTATTAACTTAATAGATATGTTTTACCAAAATTCCCGTTCTGGGAGTAGCAAATATTATATCAAGAAATCATTGGTTGACAGAGAAACATTAAAACTAACTTTCGCTTGAGTATTAACGGATCTATGATTTAGAAGTCTACATGACTTCCTAAAGGGACATCAAAAATTAATTTTCTGCATTTTTTCATTTTTGCCATTCTCATCATCAGAGGCCAATTGCTAAAAAATAATTTCTATATTCTAGAAATGAAAAAAGAAATATTTATTTTCGGAATGGCTATTCCTTAATAAGTATGTCTTCAAATTATTTTGTTGAGCATTATCAAATAAGTTTAGATCGAAAATTTCTTTAAAAACAAAATAAAATCTATTTCTTCAGGCGGGCTTAGCGTCCATTACCGATGAAGTTGTTTGATTAGCAGTATACTTCACTAATTTTAGAATATCTAGTTTCTCCTCAATCTTGCATTATGTACTTAATTGTATTTCACTGACAGTATTATTCCTTTCATTTATTTTTTGAAATAATAATATACTGTCATTTTTGTTTTATTTATAGGAACTGGACATTGGCATTAAATGGCCAAATGATATTTATGTAAATAAAAGAACTAAATTAGGAGGAGTACTTGTTAGTAGTATATTGTCCAATGATACTGTTATTTGTAACATAGGTAAAAAAAACTATAATTATGTTCATATTTTTTAATAAGAAAGATATCGTAATTCAATATAACCTACTGTCGTTTTTTAGGTTGTGGGTTAAATTTATATAATAAAGATCCTACTGTTTGTATTAATGATTTAATTAATTCCATTAATAATGAGACTGGATCAAAGATTCCAGAATTATCTTACGAAATATATTTCGCCAATGTGTTCAATAAATTAGAAAAATTGTATAAAATGGCACAATCTGATTTCATTGATGATGTGAAGAGTCTTTATTACAGCTTCTGGTTACATAGGTAATTAACACTGTTTTAAACATTTTATACAAGAACAGATTGATTTGAGGACTAGCAGCCTGATAAACAATCACACTACTGTTGTCAAATATGTTTCTTCTTTCAAATATGATAGAAAATGTTTATTTGAATTAGCTTTTAGAAAAAGCATTCCCATCTGCTTTATCAGTATGTGGGTTAAAGTTATCAATAAACAGCTAAGCCTTTTTCTGTTGGCAGCCGACATTTTCTCTAAATGTACTTGAACCTTGCACTATATATTTAATCTAAATGTTTTATTTTCCAAATAGTCAGTTTGTTGATAGTTTTCTGTTAAGTGTTTTTATTATTCTTATATTAATAATTCGGAATATTTTAATTTTTTTTAATCTAGAAGAAGGAGTGGGGTAAAGTTTTGCACTAAAATGCCATATTATTGTATTTTACTGTTCTGTCAACTATAATAATATTAATTACAAATAAATGTGATGCCAATATTCCGAATTTGAAGAAAATCGGTTCACCGCAAGTGAACTTTTGCGGCTTTCTCCATAAAGATACCAACAGATATCTTTTGAGTACAGTTTCTTTTAACTTGGTGATATAACCATACTGACAAAAAACTACCACTTTTGTTTGAAACAGTTTTCGTGTAAATGCATTTAGGCTTGAGGAGGGAGGATTATGTTTTCCCATAAAGTGCCATTTCAGTTTATTGTAGTATTCTATCAATTGTATAACATTAATGACCAATATGTGATGCCAAAATTTCGAATTTAAAGAAAATGAGTTCATAGGAAGTGCAACCTTATTGACCAATTTTTTCCGGTTTACCATAAAGACGGGTTTCTTTAAACTTTATACTAACCATTTATAAGGGACCTATCACTTTCGTTTGAAATAGTTTTCCGAGAAAATTTCTTTTACAGAGGTTCTAGGGGCTGAAAGGTCATACTTCCAAAAAAAATTTGAAGACTGCAAAGCATTTAATAAAAATTATGTTTGTCAATTTAACTATGTAAATTGAAGTAAGAGAAAGTCGTGTGAGTGTTTCAGACCAGATTTTTTTATTCGAAAACGTTAAATGGATTAAGTAAAAATACCTGAATGAAACATTTATTGTTTTAGTGATGCTGAAGTGGAAGTTAAATTAGCTGATCACAATATTAAAAAAGTTAAAATCAAAGGTATAGATTCTTATGGATTTCTTAGTGTTGAGACCCCAGATGGAAATGAACTAACGCTCCAACCAGATGGAAATACTTTTGATATGCTATCAAACCTGATAATATCAAAGTAAAACATAAATTATTTAATTACCATCTTAAGTTAAGTAATCAGTAAGATATTTTTTCGTGAATTATGGTACCTTCGTCTTGTACTTCTTCTTTACCTTAAGAAAAGAAAATATTGTGTATGCACATTAAAAATGCTGCAGGTTTTGAGTATATCCTCAAACAAAAAATCGCCTTCATAATATAAATATAATCTAGGGACAAATTTCATGTATGCGTAATTCTTGAAAAAAAAATGTTTATTTAGTATAAATATTCGTTTTTAAATTAAATTAAATATTAATTTCTTGAAAGACTTGTTTCTTTAATTAAACAAGTTTAAATTTAATAAGAAAGTAATAAAGCAGCACATAGAATGTACTTAATTTTTTTGTTGTTGTAATGCTTGTTATGTAACTAAATAAAAATTTATTCCAAAATATGTAAATAGAAAATTTTATGTTTAAATTAATACTTTATTCTAAAAGTACAAAGTATTCTGGAATTTCTATTTAGTTTGTACAGAAAAATTAATAACTTAAGTAATTATTTGTAATGAAATTTAAGTAGTACATCTTTTATAATGAGTTTTCAGATTCAGAATCTAGTTTAAATGCTAAATAGGTTTAATTCACTGAAAGGTAAAGTTTATCATTGGGCTTTTATTGGAATACAAAGATATTTATACTTGTTTATTTATTTGTAAAATTAAAAAAAATATTTTTCATTTATATTGTTTAAAAATATTATATTTCACTTTCTTCCATGTTTTAACTTTTGTATCATTATGAAGGCTGCATAAATTGTCTTTAAATATTTATATCTGCAAAACGTTAAGTTAGTGATTAGCTAAAAGTAAATATTAAATCATTTACTTAAGTGATTGTATTAATACATTCCTGAATATAAGCATAAAGATATGGATGGCATTCCATATAAATAAATGATCTGAACTAATTCAGCCTTGAACTAAAAATCCTCATTGTGTCTATGTACTTATTAATAATGTATTCGTTAAAATCTGCTTGATGTGTAAATAAAAAAGTTCTTTCTTTATTAAAAATAGTTGTTTATTTTTAGTACTTCTTAGCTTATAACTTCTATTAAACTAAAGTATTTTTATTTATGAAAGTAGTGGAATGTGTGACCGCATAGTCTAGCGCGGCTAGCCAATTCACCATTGGTGTGAGAAATCATTTTTCATGCCTTTAAGTATATCCCACATCATGAGAAAACACCATCGTGACAACAACATCGTGAGTAGTTACATTAATAGTGAACCTGTAGCTGAAGGCTAAAACTAAATGGCGATAGGTACCACCACGGGTTGACAACACCTTCCAAGTTAGACAAACCGTGACCATTCTTGGGATTTTGCGCCACACGTTTAGGTTTAGTGATGGAAATGTGTTTTGTGAACTGAAAGATTACCGGATTTTCAAACACGTTATCAGATTTGGTTTTAGTAGAAACTAGTTTAACGCTATCAGAGGAAAATATTGAACGTCTTTTTCTCCATTTATTGCGATAGTTTAAAAAGCTGCTCCAGCGTTTTTATTTATCCTCACCATATTTACTTACACTTGTATCGCCTTTCACTTTATTTGAAACCTTCATTCGAGATATTGATTTTTTGATTTTGAAGGAATTCAAAATTAACATAAGTTTTTCACAATCATAGTTAAATAAAATCAATGTTAATTGAATCCAATACCTCACAATAAATTTACCATGATAAAACAATAAGTTTATTGTTTCTTCTCTCCTCTAAAATGTGATTTCAATATATTTTAATAAGTGTATGAATCCACAAACTAACTAGTATTAAGATAGTTAAATTTTAATATATTTCTGCCAATTTTTGTACACGGCTTTATGTCCAACTACCACTCAGGACTTGACGTAGAAACCTGTAGCTATCATAAATAAGTTATAAATTTAAATTCAACCTATTGTTTTATCACAATAGAAAGGAATTGTAATAGAAGGGACCAATGGGCACATACGCCAACGGGCCGGGCCCATTGTCATCTCGTTCACTCACACAGCATTCCTGAATCTAATAAATGTCCAGGTTCTGGTATGAAATATACCTCCGGTTTCAAAATTACGCATTAGAGATGCAACGAAGTTGAACCAGATTAACATTCAGAATTAGACATCAGAGATGCAACGAATTTGAAAATCGCCTTATTACTTTGGAACCAGATTAACATTCAACATAGATTAATTACCAGAATTTTTAAAACTTTCAGATTTAATGTCAGCTGTTTAAGGATGGACGTGCAATCGAATGTACTATGTAAAAAATGAATTTAAGTGAAGCAGTGCCTCTATTTTAAAAAAACCGACCTAACGTCCAATAATCAAATTAAGTGCCATGGAAAACATGAATTTATTAACCTAATAATGTAAGTTAGGTGCAATAGGTAGAAATAGATTTTTTTTTCTTGCTCTTGCTCCTAGTCAAATAAATATTAATATTAATCTCCTAATCAATATTAACCGTGTCAAATTTTGGATATTGAGTTTTCACCGAAAATGTCTTTTGAGGTCCCCCTGAGTCCAAAAAAGTTATTTTTAGAAAATAGTATGTTTGTGTGTGTGCGCGCGTATGTATGTGAACAGCATAGCTCAAAAACGAAAATTGCAGAAAACTCAGACTGTTTGGGTATCACCATGGAATCTGACAGTAAGTTATCTGTCAAAATTCCTCAACCGGAAGTGCCACTTTACTGAATGTTTTTTTTTCACTTTTTTGCGTTTTTCTCAAAAACGGCTACAACGATTTTCTTTAAACTTAAAATATCAACTATACGTACAAAGGGCTACAACTTTTATGTGAAACATTTCTTCGGGAAAATTCATTTAAGGACTTTTTTGAGGAGGAGAGATTAGATTTTCCTGTAAAGAGCTATTTCTTCAGTTTATTACACAATTCTATCATCTAAATAAAATAAATTAGAAATCAATATGTTGTCAAAATCCCAAATATGAAGAAAATAGGATGATCGGAAGTGTGTTTGTACTGAAAAGTATTTTCCAATTTTCTGCTTTTTTCTCCAAGATGGCTCCAACGATTTACTTTAAACTTTAAAATTAACTACAGGTACAAAGAGCTACAACATTTATTTGAAACATTTGTCCAGGAAATTCATTTAAGGGCACTTTCGGCGGAAGGGTAGGGTTATTTTCCTTTAATGTGCTATACAATTCTGTCAACCAAATAATATTAGTTGTTGTAGTTGCTTCCGCAGAGCTGGAAAGCATCAGAAAAATTTTCTGTGATAGTCTACGTCTTTTTGAGGTCATAGACCGGTTTCAGGCGTTCGCCTATCATCAGGATGTTTTTTGTCAAATAGTGTGATAACATTATAACACAGACTTGCACAGAGCAAATTTAGTTTAGTGAGGTGATACACTTCTGCTTGACTTGCTCTGTGCAAGTCTATATTATCACACTCCTTGACAAAAACAACCTGATGATAAGCGAACGCCCGAAACCGGTCGATGACCACAAAAAGAAGCAGGCTATCACGGAAAATATCTCTGATGCAAATAATATTAATTAGAATTATGTAAGTTCCCAAAATTCCCAGTTTGAAGAAAATGGTTGACTTTACTGAATAGGTTTTTCAGTTTTTGTAATTTTCTCCATAAAAATGCCGACGGTTTTAAACACTAATAAGGATTGTAAGTGAAGAAAATTTGCCATTTCGCAATAAGAGAAAGTCGTGTGTGTATTTCGCACCAGATTTTTTTATGTACTACCAATATGTAATTTATATTTCTAGATTATATATATTTCTAGAACAACTTACCAAAAACGCTCTTTTTTTAAAAGCCTATTTAATGACATGAATAAAACAGGTCTAAATAAAATTTGGCCTATATGGGCAATAGTTACGTTTGGCCGTTGTTGTTGAAACAAGCAAAATGTTGGTTGGTTAGACCCAAGAAATTCAAAGATAAGTTTTTTCTTTGGCCCCAGCCAACCAACGTTTTGCTTGTTTCAAATTAGGTCTTGTTTAAATTAAACAAAAAAATTGAGAGTATAAAGTGCGATATAATATATGTATGTATATATATATTTCTCAGCTTAACAACTTACTAAAAAGTAAGTATCTGAAGTCCCTGTAAAATTTCCAAACCGTCATTCGAATTAATAATTAATCTGATCGAAATTGACATTATTGTTTATGGTTGTTTAATTTTCTATTTTTTTTTTTTTTCTGAGAATATTAAGAACATAATTTGATGATTTGACAATTACTGATATTATTTTTTTTATACAAAGTAATAAAAAGAGAATTCCTCGAGAATGTAAAAGCGAAACTCAGTAAATTTATAAATAAATTGAATTTGAAAAAATTATGAAGTAGCGTTGAGTTAAAAATCGAAAGAGTAGTTCTTGGTAAACCTAAGAGAACCTTCTAGCTTCTATTCTTAGGTGAGGAAGTGGTTACGCTAATCTAATCGGTAATGTTATCTACAAACCAAAATTTCTGCCTGAAAAAAATTTAAAAAGTAATTTAGAACATTTATACCGACTTTACATATGCAGTATACATATAGTAAGTATCCCTAGTGTCGATGAAAACATTGTTTTTATTATATTAAAATTCGTGAGGTTTGGCCAGAAGAAAACAAAATAAATCCTTGCCGTTTCGATAAATTAATTATCTTTTTCAAGGCGTTCATGTATTTGGTGTAGTGTGCAAAATGTAATGTTGTTGTGTAAAATGTGTTATACTTTGCACACTACACAAAATACATTTTAGCCTTGAAAAAGATAATAAATTTATCGAAACATTGGCAAGTAATCATCTTGTTTTTTTACTTCTGGCCGAACCTCACGTATTTTATCAATACAAGTGTACTCTTACAGCCGAGAAACAACCAAGCATTAATTGTTTTTATTACAAAGAAAGGGATTCTATTATTTATCCTTTTTTTACTATTTACTTAGCCATATGTTTTATTTGGGCTGTACATAAAGTTATGTTTGATGAAATGATTTCTTTAAAATAAAAAATGGAAATTTATTTTTGTTTAAGCGAATTTCGTCTGGCGGAAACAAGGAATTTCAACTTAATCAAGTTAAGATATGATATTTTTGGTAATTTGATTAGAAAACTGAGTAATAAGTAAAAGGTATTAGTGAAAATAATATTTGAAATTATTTAATATTTTATGACCAGTTTTTCAGTCTAAATACTCATATACGTACTTTATTTCAGATATATCCTTTGAAATGAATGAAAGTGATATTTTCGTTAGTATCTTGGTAGTCTCATGGGTAGAATTTTTGTGGGAGTTGTATTTATCATTTCGGCAGGTATGTGGAATAAATATTAAGTTGATATTAAATTTTGAAAGGTGATAAAAAACTTAGAAACGCGAAACTAAATTTGATTAATGTTATAGTTAAGTTAATTTGATTTTTTATTTTCTTTTTTTAAGTCTTAGAATTGAGATATAGAATGTTTTTGCTTGAATTATAAAGTCAGTACTAACCTTTCAATTTAATGTTTCTTTTACACTCACACTTGTTGGTTTGCTTGAACTAGTAAGTGTAAATGTAACAGAAACATTAAATGTAAGTGAACTCTCTACACGAACTTAGTGAATTTGCTCTGATGGTGGATGAAAACCAGTCAGGAAAACTATAAATATGCATGCTACGACGGATAAAATACCACATGTTATCCAGTATTGCAGACCCATCCACATATTCAACAAATATTCTCTTAATTGGCTTCCACATCGTGCTATTATCGTATCCTTCTGCCCGATTCGGTTTCCAAGAAGCCTTCTCTTAACTTGCTTCCACATCGTGCTATATAACCGAGGATTTCTCTGATTAGTCTTCCTTCTTCTATTCCTCCCTTTTGCTTCAATTTTTGCCACACATTTTCTTCCTGATCTCATCATTAGATTCTCTTTTTTGTAACATCTATGGACATTGGCGCTTCACATCACTTCCGGCCTCCATTCTCTCGTTACAGACAACATTGCACGAGCTGCAGACGCTCCTCTTGTGAGAAATATAGAGGAAACACTGACAGGACTCGAACCTGGGACCCCCGCCTTCCAAATCTAGCACGCTGCCTCTGAACAAATCCCACCCTTGTCTGAATGTGATTGTACTTTCATTTGAAACATATTCCAGGAAAATTGATTTTTGGCCTGTTCTGAGGTAATTACATTTTTCCTCTAAAGCCCTCCTAATACATGGTTGTACCACATATTCACGTTACTAGATATATTAAAAGCTTTGCAAATAAGATGCAAAAGGAATGTCGTCCTTTGAGAAAACTATGGATTGTTCAAGAAATCGGTTAATTGAAAGTTCGAATTTACAGAATATTTTTCTGAAGTTTTGCCCGAAAATTGCTCGTAAGATTTTCTTTAGACCTGGAGTGCTAACTACGCGGATTTAAGCAGTTTTAATAACTAAAATTCTTAAAGATTAACTAGTATTATCCCCACCTACTATATTTATAACAGTATTAAGTCTCACTTAATTTTTGGTAAAATAGTACTAGACTCATTTAACTTTTTCTTACTACAGTTAATTCATTATAAAATTGAAAAATTTTCCTCAACTTAGAATTTTTACAGTTTAGTTTTTTTTTTTTTAATTTAAGGCGCGTCAACATCTATGGTCATTAGCGCCCGGAGCCTTCTCAGTACACTGCCGGCCAGTGTTTTCTCGTTACAGACAACACTGTCCATCACCGGATAGTGAGCTGTAGAGGCTCCTAGGAAGAAAGAATCTAAGGGTAGCACAGCTGGAGTCCAGTACGCTAACCACTTAGCTAATCCCTTCCCACTGTTTAGTTACCCTAATTAAAACAGTCGTGTGTGTGTGTGTGGGGGGAGGGATTCTTGTTTGTTTTCGGCCAAAGCAGTAGGGCCTAAATATGATTTTTTTTTTTTATCGTGTGTGGAGAGAGAGAACAAGCTATCGGAAGTCCCTCCGTGCCCACAGCTACCTTAAGGAAAAAAATAAAATTGCAAGTTTGAAGAAAGTTTCTCTATTAGAATTTTCATAATTTCATTAAGAGAATGCCGTATGAGTGTTTTATGCCATATTATTATTATTTTGGTTCATATAGGATCTTATTTAAACTATATAGGAAAGCGGAGGATGTGATTTATTCTCAATCTCATTGTGTAGCTTCTGAAAATTTTATATCTAATATTAGCTTATCTACCAATTAGAATATTTAAGCATGTACAAGTTAAATAGCTAATTTTTCGAATATTTCGCATACACAATTGTCACTTGGACACAGTTGAGTGCAATGCAAATCAGTGAACTAATTACTTCCTTTTCAATTCTAAAAATCATTAATTAGAAATATATGTTATATAAGCATTAAGATATTTGAGTGTTATCTATATATAACGGAAAAAATTTATGTTTACCTCAATTTCAGCATAACGTATATACAAAAACAACAACTATACCGAATGCTCTTCAGGATGCCATTTCTGAGGACACGTTTTCAAAATCAAGATTATATGCTTTGGATAAAAGCAATTATTCAATTTTTAAAAGCGTATATGCAATGATTATTGGAACGGTGAGATATTGTATTTAATCTTTTAGTTTATAAGTTTTATTTGTAAAAATAAATTCTCATTTTATTGAACCGTTTGTATATTTCTCTATTACATTTATTATAAATATACGGTAGCTGAAACCACGAATGAAAAATAAATTATTCATGCCGTACAGTAGCATAAATAAATCATTTTTATATTTTGTATCTTTATAGTAAACGTCTTCTACAGTGAGTGAATTGTATATAAATGTATTATTTTTTATAATTTCAGGCTACCCTATGGTTTTTTGTGATTTTCCATGTATGGCAACAAAGCAAAGCATTATTAGCACTGGTAAATATTACTGAAGGAGAAATAAAAATTAGCGCAGTTTTCATCATACTCATGTTTACACTTAATGTCATTATTTCATTACCATTAAGTATATATGAGACATTCGTGTTAGAAGAAAAACATGGTTTCAACAAACAGGTAAATATGTTGGAAACTAGTTAGGGTTTTGATAGATTAAATTAATAGTTTTATAACAAAAACAAATCTTAGAGTGCAATGTTAGTGTGAAAAAATATTATTAATCAAATATATATACTCTTTTATAAATAATGTTTTATTTTTCTAAGTAATTCTATTCGTCAGTCAATGGAGCTACAACAATACTAGTCAATCCAACTCGAGCGTAGTTCCATCAACAGTGGCGGCAGTCTTCACTTCCAACACGCCCTTAAATTTCGGACTTTGTATTGTGTTCTTGCGTCACTACCTACCCCTTCACTCAGGTCTGCCGGCTCTTAGGGACTCAAGAACTTTTCTCGGAGATTCGGCCGAGCCCATTAACGAGAAATAACCAGCTGCGTTGAGCTTGCTAGAATGAGTACTTCACAATATGTTTCTTCTGGTATTGAATTCCTAATTTATATTTCTTTCTGAGCATCTTGGATTCGTCATTGATGACAATACTGGAATTTTTCATGAAATACTTTGGAATATATTCACATCCAAATCATATGAAGAAGGGTTTTGTAAACTCTAATTTTGCTCCATGAGGGAAATTTTTTTTATCCGAGTAATTTATTTTTTACGTAATTACAAATTTATTTATTAGAAAAAAAGCACCGAGAATGCCAGAGCATTGCAGTCCATACTAGCGTAGAACAATGAATTTAAAAGGAGCGACAAAGTTTATTTGTCCTCAAAAAAAAAAAAATTCTTAAATATGTAATAAAAGTAACTATTTAATTAAAGAATTTAGTAGGAAAGGGAATAGTGGTTAGCGTAATATAAGTGGAAAGATAATAGAAGTGGTTAGCGTACGGAACCCCCACGCGGAGGACCCGGGTTCGAGTCCAGCTTGCTGCCTTTAGATTTTTTACTTCCTAGGAGCCTCTACAGCTCACAGTCTGGTTTTATACTGAGTTATAAATACTGCAAATAGTAGTTAGGTCGTGAATAATTTGAGCAAATCTTATTAGATGTGTCTAATATGGTCACAATTGATACATTTGTTTAACAATTTTAATATTCATCTATATACAACAATCTTTACAAACAATTTACAACATAGCCCAAAAAAATGTTTTTACATACTTGAAGAAGCACGAAAAACACCTAAAGAGACACCGATCTTGCCGAATCTTGTTATTTTTAAAATATTTCGCTGCGATTAGGTTTCTGATTGATTTCAGCAATGTGCTGTTATTGCCCTAAAATGGTCGCATATTTTAATGCCTTCTGTGGAACACAGTTAATTACTTAAGATGAGTCTATTCAACACTATTTCACAAAGCCGAATGCCTCATGAGATGATAATGCTCAGAAAATTTTCATATAGTTATTTTATTTCTCAGTAAAAACTTATGAGATGATTCTGAGTTTTTTCAAACTGCTTATTCAATTATTATTTTTACTACTATTGTTGCTATTATTATTTTTTCTCTTTTAAGGCACTAAATCATCACTTCAACAATTAGTCATTAGTCATTTAGTAGGGAGCGCCTAGCATATGCTAACTAATGGTAGAGCGTTATTATGAGCCTTTCATGAATTATTATAAAGTTGTTGAAATCAAGAAAACCGACGCAGCTTTTTAATTGGAGTTTACGCTGGACAGCCAGTTGAACTGGAATAAACTTATAGAACAAGCAATGCAAAAGGGTTTATTCCGGCTAAACCTTCTTAGCCATCTTGCTAGTTCCACCTGGAGGCATCCCAAGAAGTTAGACGACTGCCTATAAGGCTACGTCAGACCGGCTATGACATATGGCCGTGAAATGGCTATGACAACATCGTCCACTACAAAAAAAAAGTTGAAAAAAGACCAAAATGCAGCTCTGCGTCTAAATACTGGTGAGCCAAATCGACTCCTATTACAGCAGTGCAATGTCAGACAGAAATTGAATCGGTGTCATTGGGGATAGTAGCTTCCGCTCTGGAATTGAACGAAAAATTACCGAGGGCAAATAAGGAGTTGTGGAAACGGTAAAATCCTCCATCCAAAATTCCACACTGAAATCCTAGAATTTCTTCACCAAATTCAGATGCTATCAACGACATATAATCTCTCCCTCGAACATAAAGAGGCGCTTCCACTTGCTGCGAAATTAATTATCTATTGTCAGCCTTTTTCTTATAACAGCCTGATCGGAGGGAAAACAAAAAACAAATGCAGTGAATGCGAATTGAGGGCGGCTGCCCTAGAGTTATTTACAACAAATACCGTGCTGGTTCCACATATACACGGATGGAGCTGCTGAGGAGGCACTAAAAAATGGAGGAGGAGGTGTATTTTCGGCTCCTGTCACTAAGGGCTTAGCAGCCGGGAAAGCAGTAAGCAATTTTGACAAGGAGATCGCTGCTTTAGCAATGGCTATGGAGGAGTTCTAAAATCGAGAAGAACCACGGACGGTAATTTTCATCGATTCTCAAGAAGGCAAGAAAGGCCCTTGGTGATATGAGCAACCAGCCAGGCTCAGAGAGAATAGAGAAATGCCCCGAGTTATTTCATAGCGTTCAACAACAGAGAAGGACTGCTCCCTTTAATGAGTCCCTAGCCATGTGACTCATGATTAAAAAACAAACCTTTTACAATAGATTTAAATACTAAGGCATTCTTAAGTAATATGGTATATGATCCAATTAATATGCTGTAATTTGTCACACCCTTGAAAATGCTATTACCTTGTATCAAGCACGTTAACTTATCACATATTAACTATTAATAAATTTCATTCTCAGTAACTAGTCAATCAAAACACCAAAATGAATATTTTTTGCATTTAAACAATACAATATGCAACATTAGATAAATACAAATATATCCTTAAAAAAATACATTGAGTTGTAATGCTTATTAAAGTGAATTTTTTATGCATGAAAAAGATATAAAGAGTATAATAAATAATTTTTTAATTAAACAAAAAATAATAATTTTGCCGCAATCAATTTTACAAGTAAAATAATTATTTCAAGAAATAATTTCAATTACATAAAAGTTATTTAAAAACTCTTTCTAACACGTAACTTAGAGCACAATTCAGACCTAATAATTTCTTATGCGTCTTTCTCGTTTGAAAAACTACGTACATATTTCCATTTATTAGGTGATATCCGTTCTTGTTTCTTCTGTTGTATTTCAATTCCGAATCAGTTTCCCTTATGGTAGAGACGTCTGTCATTTTTTTCGAAAATGGGGCATAAATTTAGATGAAAATTGTAGAATATAGATTTAAGTACGAAAAATTCCTATTACTGAATGAAATTTCCAATTGGTAACATAAGCATCAATATAAACAAAACCCCAAGAATAATATCCTATTTAGGTTATGATTTTGTAGAGACAAATGTTCTGATTAATTTATTGCATAAATAATTTTTTTTAGGGTACATAATCATTATTTTAAGGTTTAAATAACTTAGTCATTTATGAATGGAGACTTCTAAAATATTGAACATGCACTTTTTCTAGTAGAAAAATCTGGTGCGAAACACTCACAACTTTCTCTTACTCTAGTTTTCAAAATTGTAATTGACAAACTTTATAGTTAGTGTGCATAATTTAATGAAATTCGTCGGTGATTTTATAGAGACAATCACAAATCTGAAAAAACTGTTAAGTAAAAACACACTTCCGGTTTACTAATTTTCTTGAAACTCGGAATTTCAACAACATATTTACTTCAACAAATTAACATTATTTAAATGATAGAATTATGTTATAAACTGAATTAGCATTTTATAGGTCAACCTAACCATCTCTCCCTCAAAATTGCCCTTAAATGCATTTTCCCGGGGAAATGTTTCAAATAAAAATTGTAGATATTTGTATTGTAGTTGATACACCAAGTTTAAAGGAAATCGTTGGAGCCATTTTTGAGAAAATTACAAAAAAGAGAAAAAAAAAAACATTCAGTAAAGGGGTACTTCCGGTTGAGGAATTTTAATAGATAGAGTACTGTCAGATCCCATAGTGATACCCAAACGAACTATCAAGTTTGATCGTTTTTGAGCTATGCTGTTCAACATACATGGTACATTACACACACACACACACACACATACATTACACACACACACACACACACACACACCATTTGCTAAAAACCATTTTGGACCACTTACTAGGAGTAAGAGAAAGTAAAAATTGGTTAATTATATATTTATTTATTTTAATGCTAATGTAATATTTATTTCCACACATTATTTATTAAAGTAGTAACAATAAATGTGCTTATTTGGTAATATTGACTAATTATACATATTTCTTTATGAATCCACATTCCCTATTATTTTCACATGGATATTATTTTGGTTTCCTTGTTGAAAAACTTAATGACGTAATCATAATATATTTTTATGTTCTTGTTCTTGATTTTTTTCAGACTGCTTGGTTCTTTATTAAAGACAAAATAAAGTCATTTATAGTTTCCACAGTGATAATGGTACCCTTAGTCTGTGGGACTATTTATATAGTAAAAGCTGGTGGCGATTACTTCTTCGTGTACATGTGGCTGTTTTCTATGGTGACACTTCTATTTCTGATGACCGTTTATCCAGATTATATAGCTCCTCTTTTTGATAAATATACACCACTTCCTGAGGGGGAATTGAAAACTAAAATTGAAGAACTGGCTGCAAGTGTTAATTTCCCTCTTTATAAATTGTATTTAGTTGAAGGTAAGTGAAAGTTGAAGATTGTTTATAAAATATTAACTTATACAAAAATGAAATCTTCATATGTAACTTTTGTCTCAGGTTCTAAACGGTCCGTACACAGCAATGCTTATTTTTATGGATTCTTTAAAAATAAACGTATTGTACTTTTTGATACCCTATTAAAGAGTCATTCAAAAGATGGTGAAAAAGGCTGCGATACAGAAGAAATTTTAGCAATTCTTGCTCATGAACTTGGACATTGGAAGTTTAATCATGTTACAAAAAACATTGTGATTATGCAGGTATGTCGGTTTTATTCTTAAAATTAACATTTTTTTATTTTTGGTTTATAGTGTATATTGCCATACTTAATTAAATCAATTACTTTTCAATTTTTGTACATAGCTTTTTTTTTTTATTATAGATAAATCTGTTCCTTCAATTTTTTGCTTTTGGCCTTTTGTTTAAATACCCTCAGTTATATAGAGCTTTTGGATTTACGGATGAACAACCTGTCATTATTGGGATCGTTATAGTTATGCTATTTGTCTTCTCTCCTTATAATTCTGTAAGTAATCTAATTAATTTTTTTAAATTATTTAAAAAAAATTAAATATGAATGTTTAATTTTAAAATTAACTAAGAGCTATTAAAACTGCATTGCGACGTATATGTTACATTTTTATTAACATTTATAAATTAAAAACAAAAAACCACTGGTATGGAACATTCGCGCTATTTTCTTTTATTATAATTCACGTAGTTCTGATCGAGAGATTTTCTTGAAGTAGGAATTTTACAATGTTTATACATTTGCATAACTCCTTCCAGAAGGAGGGAATGGTACATTGTAATGAAATGAAATTTGGAGGGAAGCCTTAAGTAAGTCTCACTTTCCATTGAACCACCTTAAAGTAAATTTGTTTCAAGGAAAAATGTCTCACGTAAAAGTTATAGATGTAATATAAATGTAATATAGATGTATAAATGAAACCCGTTAACGATAATTTTTGGAGCACTTTTTAGAGAAAATTGCGAAAAACTGTAAATTTGTTAACTTCCTGTTGCCTGATTTTCTTTAAACTTGCTGTTCTTTAAACCTATTTACTTCTCCCTTCATTCTATAGCTAGTAGTATGTACGGTATTTAGAAATAGCACTTTAAAGGCTAGTCTAGGGTTATGAAAAATGTTATAAACAAAAGAAGA